>JAJVSH010000082.1:197772-345784 GCA_021460005.1 Tetramorium alpestre | reverse complement strand
TATTATAATTATAACTGATCTCTTCAAAATTGAAAAAGAATTACTCTTGTTTGTCGTTTTATATACGTTAAGATATGTAACTTAGAAAGAGATGAAACAGTTCTACAATAATCACAGAAACATTCACTTATGACTCTGTTCTTCCAAGATCTACTAAGATAACTTAACTAAAAAATTTTTAATTAAATTTAAAGTAATATTAAAGCTTCAATGGGCTAACAGAATATCCAATATAATATCAAAACTATCAACATTCTATAGCAAAGAATATATAGTTACAATACTGATAATGTGCAATTATAAATCTTTCAATCTAAAAACTCTTATGACTGTTCATATATATTACAATTGTATATATTGCGTTCAGAAACTTCACTCGAGTGAAATTTTTATCTTTATTCAATTCTTAGCAAATAACAAAGAAAGACAGAAATTTTATCCGAGTGAATTTTCTAAACGTAGCCCAGTTGTATACATATATATCACAAACTGCGTTCATAAATATTAAATTGATATAAATGAGTTTTCTCTAAGATATGGACACAAAAATATGAATTATTATCACTATTTACACATATTTAGCATTATAATAACAGTTATAACACTTAATGAAACAATAACAAAAGCGTCATGCAATACTTAGCGCGCACACATTCTTATATTTATATAAAATGATCGTTCGAATACATTCCATGTTTGAATATATGGAAATAATGCCATCACCCCCATCCCCTAAAAATTAGAATAATGTTTAATAAATGTGCGCAATGGCAAAAGCTTTGATTTGAAAAATTGTCTAAATTAAAAAATATTAAATAAAATTAAATACAACTTATAATCTATATATGACATTAATTATATATGACATTATGTATGTATATCCATGTTCAGAGGAGATTATATATTATATATTTTAAATATAACTATATATAAAAATTAAATTTAAATTAGCTTTATGATCAAATTGATAAGTCCGATATCGAAAACAAAATATACCAACGATAGATATATTAACATAACTCGACTGAATGTTAAATATTTCTCTCTTATTTCAAACAATATGTAAAATAAATTAGTTATTTCATTTGTAAGACATACTAAAAAGTGTTTTTAGAGATATATCGAGTAATGAAAATAAATATTTACATCATGAACATTTCAATGAATATCGTTAAAAAGAAAAGGGAGGAAAAGATACAGAAAGAAAGATTACATTTACATGTTTCCAATACGCCCAATACATGCTTTACATTTGCAAAACTGCTGCTTCTGGTGATGATTTAAATTGTGATTTAAATTGTGATTAGGTAGTGGGCGATAAGATGGTGGGCGACAAGATGGGCAATAAGATGATGGGCAATAAGGTGGTGGCTGATAAGCTGGTACGGGATAAGATGGGGGAGGTTGATACGGACGTACATTCGGATAGTAATGACGAGACTTTTTTAACTTGAGACGATGGGTTTGTGATGAGAATGTGTCACATGACATTAACAAGTCACATGACTTACCACCCATTTGGTGATTGACGGGATTACCAGAAGGCAGTGACCTGGCATCTTGCGCCTCCCCGCCAGACGGATAGAGCGGTACTGACGACCGCTCGTAACCGCAGTACTGACTGTTCTGCATGTCCGTGTTGATAGTGTTTGCGTTGGTGTGTTGGTATAACATGGGGGTATGTTGTTGACTCGAGAAGTGTTGTGTATTGGTGGCGTGGTGTTGATTATGTGTTGCCGAGTGTGAGTGACTAGGTGAAAGAAGTGGTTGTTCCTTACTCACGCCGCCAAAGTGCCGGGGCGACCCAATCCCACCTGCAACATCAATCGTGTATAGCGGGTTGTTCTTCGTCAGCCTTGCCGAACATTTAAACGCTTCTATTTCGCTTTCATGTACCATGCCAGCGCTCATTGTCAAATAGCCACGCACATAATATCGAGATCGAAAAATATCTATATATATATATATATATATATAAAATATCTATATATATATTGAATAAATTAAATAACCGGCTGAATAATTAATGCACCCGAGTTTCGATTTTGCTAGCCGAAAATCAAAAGCAAATACTCGTATGCCAAATAAATAAAACTGTCATATTTCAAAGATTGTTAAGAAGTCTCTCGATGCAATGACGCTATTTTTAGATTTTATATTCCCAAAGAATCGGTAAATATTATATGGACAATGTACATGATTAACGAGCAATTGAATATTTTGCGTCAAATATTGCCTTACGTTTCATGATGAAGAAAGCTAGAAATTTTTATACGGTCTTTAAATTACATACAATAAATTAATCTCACTCAGTTTGGTAAAACATTTTAAATTCTATAATTATACTGGAATGCTAAGCTCATGTTAAAAAAAAAAAAATTTGATAAATTTAAATTCCACACATAAAGAAACAAAATTAAGATTTTCTGCTTGAAAAAGATAGTAGATAAGAAAATTATGAGAGATAAGAAAGCGTTTCAATCTCTAGCCACATCGCATCAATAAATTATTAAAAGATTAAATCACAAATTATGCAAACTCTGCTACGTTACTCGGAGTCACGCTTTCCTTCTATAAAGAATTTGTATAACACAATATTATGTAATTCTATTCACAGAGAAACATCGAGATGTACAGGCACAAAAAAAAACTAGTAAAGTCTATGCGCATACCCGACTAATCTACGCACGGCTTCCACAATTTAGTAAATTAAACAAAGTTATAATCTTAATCTGTACATACTTACCGACTTCGGAACAAAATCTTTCATATATTTCAATCACAACTGTCATAGCGCGTATAAATTGTATGTTATCGCATAGAGTTTGTTCGTAAAAACTAGTACGCAAATACTTACTCAAGGATATCTACTACCCACGAACGACGTGAAATCGAATTAACATGTTTAAACGCATTAAAATAGATACCGCCTATTTAAGAATCACGATTTAAATCTCCCTCTTATTAATAAGTAGCAAAAAAAAATAACCGCGACTCACATGAAGACTTAAACATTAAATAATATTACATTAATCAAAATACTACTAGAGAAGTCGATTTACCGATAGTAAAAATTACACTTGAAACATAGTCAAACAAAGAATATGATAAAGGGTAATTACGAAAATTATTTTAATTCCCCCGTGGAAATTCTTTCTTAAAAACTATCAAGTGTTCGATACATTTAAATCAATTAAAACAAATACAGTTAAATATGCGTTGGCACGGTAAAACGACTTTTCGACGCTTATATAACCGATGCTTATATTTCTAATCTTACAACTAAATATATAATATTCGTCATAATGTTCTTTCGCACACCGCATAAAATCCCATATTTGCTTTACTTCATTGCTACTAAAATATCTAAGTATAGTTTTCTATTTAATTACTAGTAAATATATTCTAAATTCTTTATATATGTGTATTTCTAAATATGTATATTAGCTAAATATTTCTTATTGTTGCAAGTTTGAAGCAATGTTTTTTTTATCGTAAAACCGATTCCTCTATTTCTTCAATCAGCCCTGATTATTCTAATTCTAATTATTTTTTACCATTTAACTGGAGGAATATATGACGATCACTCAAGTCATTTTTTGACGATTTGTATGAGAATTAATACATACCTGGCAATTGAGTCGTAGCAGAAGGTGTAGAGGTGGTCCGTTGCAGCCGATACTGGGCCGACGGATTTGGTGCGCCAGTGTTAGGACCCGGTGGGAACTGACTGGCCGTAGGCGACGTCGGTGGAGGAAACGCTTCAGGAAACGGAGATTGCCGGGCAGAAGCTGCCGTCCCTGGCGAGGGCATCGATCGTTGTTGTTGCTGCTGTAACTGTTGTTGCGCCGTGACCTGTTGTTGCGGCCTCACCTGGTTCACGTTGAATAATCTCGGTGTGTTGCCGTAATTGCCCTAGCGCATATATCATGCAAACGTATAAAAATATTCAGAGAAATAAAGATTTGTTAAATACAAAAAAATTAAAAGCAGAGAAAGAAACAATATATCGTATTACAAAATAAGTAGAAATCTAACATAATAATTCAAGCTAATTTTTATGCGTTGTATTAACACTTAACTTGCGTAATTATTTACATAAATTTAAACTATTTTGCATGTTTCTAGCCTTCAAATAAGATAATTAAGCCTCAATTAATGCTAACTAATACTTCTAGAAACAATTTGTATGAGTTTTTTTTGTTTTATTGTGTTAATCTGAGATAACAATGTTTTCGCACTCACTTGTGCCACCCGTGGTGATAATGATTGCGGGTGAGAAAATGGCAATATACCAGCAGGAGAATGTGGCGAAAGCCTCGCCGCAGCAGACACTTGTTGACCACTATTGAAATTGTTATTCACAATGTGGCTGTAATAGAAAAAATTATGTAATAAAATCTTTAATAAAGCTATGAGTAATTATACAATTTAATTCCATCATCTCGAAGATCAATGAAATTAGACAGAAACAATCTTTCGGTTCTCCCTGTCAGTGAGTTGTAGCTCATGCTAGTATCCTTACTTATTATTCTTCCATTTCATACAAAAATGCATCGAAAGAGCCTAATTTCACCGATTTTCGAGGTGAGAAAGCTAAACTGTGTAATTACCATTAAGTATCTTGAACTGAATAAACAATCTAAAATGCTTAATAACAGAATACTTACTGCTGTGGTATTGTCGATGGATGGGAATACGAGTGAGCGAGTCGGTGACCAGAAGCCATCTGGACGGATGCCCCATAGCCTGGAGAAACTTGAGAATCTGGGACACTCGATCGCTGAATAAAAGAAAAATATCACACATTTATTCTTTTACATCTAAATATAAAAGTGGCGCATATCTTTATTAAAAATGCAATTTATCAAAAATTGTTAATAATTATATTTCATACATATATTCCGAAATTTTAGATATNATTCGTTATTATTATTATTATTAGATAAAAATCAAGACAGCAACAAATTTTTCTAGTAATTTTTTAAATTTCTCTTTGAATTTTTTTAATTCTTGTGTTATCATGATAAGCATACCTGCAACGATACATTCGGCGGCGCAACAGTATTGTTCAAAAGGTTATCGATGTTATGAATACCACTGCTAATTTGATCCGTCGCAGTAGCATTCGATGGAATAAGCAACTGCTGTTGCTGCTGCTGCTGCAATAATCGTTGCTTCTGCTGCTGTTGCTGCTGCTGTTGCTGATGTATGAGCTTAGTACGTTGCTGTTGTAACTGCAACTGGGTAAACTGACCGGTCTGTCTAATGCCTGATTGGGTATTGAATCTCATTCTGGCTTGTGGATATATAGGAGGTGACTGATAACTGTGACTAGTCGTCACAGGCGTGGTTCCCAACTATAACAAAATTTGATAACTTAGAGTTTCTTTATAAGACGACTATACGTCTATACGTCTAATATGTCTATAAAGCTAGCAGAACGATTAATCAAAATATTTAGTACTTATTTTGTACTTAATTGTATCAATAAAAGATTACTTTTGTATTAGGTACCATTTTTAAGAAGATTGCAGCGTTGCTAGCTTGATATTAAATTAACAATACCATAGATTTCTTCAAAGTGACATAATAGAAAATAATTTTTGTTGATACAAATTAGTAACAAATTCAATCCTATCTGTTTCTGCTATTGTTTTTCTTTTTTCCATTTATTTTAAAGTGGTTCTACCAACTTAATATCAAGCTAGCAGCATCGCAACCTTCTTAAAAATGGTACGTAATACCATTCCTGATCGATTCTGCTGATTTAATCATGCCAGCTTTATTTTATAGAAATCGACATAACGTCAATTGAAAAATAAATTAAAGAAGACGAACAAGACTAATCTAAAATAAATGTTTTAATTAAAAAATTAAACTTACCGCAGTAGAATAAGCTGGTGGCGTATTAGACATAGTTATGCTGGAAGATGTCGAATTCACGACAGTCTCGCACAACATCAGCGTTTTCTGAATAGCATTAATCGCCATTGTCTCATTCATGACATTACTGTCTGGCGTTTCGGTAGTATCTACAAGATGTCCTGTCATAAACGAATTTATTAGGTAAAAAATATAATCATTATAATAACTTTATAATTACTTTCGCTGCCACAAGTGATTGGCTGCATTATTATTCCCCGCAAAAAACCGATTGTTCCTAAAACAGTTATACAACAGTTACAATTATTCGAATCTACTATTGTTATTTCGCAAATCGTTTAAGCCAAAGCGAATCCATATTTCTATAAAGTAATATTATATAGTAAAAAATGCCAAAAAGTAAACAAATTTAGATTTGTTTAGTATGCAGAGCGACAACGAAAGTTTAGATATTTTTATAAGATGTACAATTTTAGATTCAAATAAATGATTCATTGGAACTTTACGTATCATGTAATAAATGGAGGGTGTGCATTTTTGCAACTGAGTAAAAAAAAACCATTAAATCGTACGATCCCCGCGTGTTCCCCAAAACATTTGAAATGCACATCTTCCTTTAAGTTTAATATTACGTAAAGAAATACTATAAAAATTTATTAACAATTATATTAACCTTTAGAGGACGGGCTGATTTTTTTCATAATTATTTAGATTTTCGACGTGAAATTTTTTTATATATAATATTGTGTTATACTAAGAAAAATAAACGATCCTTCTGGTGCCTAACCTAAAAATAGGCCTCCTGTTCTCTAAAGGTTAAAACATAATTGTAATATATCATATATGTAAAATCAAGCATTCAAAAATCATTTAGCATTTCGCTATAATTACTTGTAAATGTAGCTTCCTCCGGGACAAATTCAATAACTTGATCCAAAATCTCGGAGAGATCCGGATCCGATGATTGATTATCCCAGTTAGTTGGATCGTTGCTAGTTTGACGGTATTCTCCGCTACCCGAAAATTCGGAATCCATTGGTCCTATTTGGGGCCTTTGTTGCTATAAAATATATAAATTTTAAAAATAAAAAATATGTTTAAAAATTATATATGCTCGATAGTTAATAAAAAGACTATATACAAAATAATTTAGAACTAATTTTCTCCATGAAATATTGTTTTTTTTAATTCTGAACAATTTTTCTTTTTCTGAAATTTTATCTTTAATTTTTTAATTGTAATAAGAAGTCTTTCGCTTATCATGGTTACAAGAGATAGCAATGGCATGACTCTCATGACATTGTCTTCTTCTTCTTTAGTTTAATGGCTTCTCATTTATCCCTTATTATATCCAATCCATGATAAATGAACTACTTCTTTTTGTAATTCAAAAACTAAATAACTCGAATAAAATTTAGAAAAAATAAAAATAGTCTCAGGAATGTGATATTCCAGAACGAACAACCTGAATCACCTTATATATGCGATTATATGTTCCACATATAATAGACAAAGTTAAAGTTTTAATTTATAATTTTTAATGCTTATTAAATTAAATTAAGTCGCACTCACTTGACTTAGCATATGACTGAGGTAGGTATTGGTTGCTTGACGAGGTAGTTGTCTCGACTGGCTTTGGAGAGGACGTGCCGACGTCGCGGTCGTCGTGATCGTATTATTACCACCAACTTGCATACTGCCACCGGTCCAAGGCTGCTGTTGTTGTTGCGGCTGTTGCTGTTGCGGTTGCTGTTGCTGTGGCGACTGCTGCTGCTGTTGCTGTTGCGGCTGCTGTTGCAGCTGCTGCTGTTGTTTTATTAAGCGAGGCAGCTTGTCCTAATTAAAAGATTAATAAAACTATTTATTTCAACTTATTTCAAAAATTTAAATATTTCTTATCTTTTTTAAGATAGTTGCATGTAATTTTTAAGTTGTGTAGTATAAAATCTTGCCATGTTCCCGTTTACTGATACTCTAACTTAAGTGAAATCAAGTAAGGAAAAAACTTTCACTTTCTAAAAGTTTTCTAACAATGGAGCAGGTAAATAAATGCTTGCCCTTTTTTCCCTTTTGTGATTGTACCAAGACAAATAGTCTACTGATGAATGGGAACAATGAAAGAATGACAAAAATGAATAGGAACAATGAAAGAAAAAAACATGGGGGAGACAAGATGTATTCCTGCAGTGCAGGTTGGTAGTAAGTATTAGAAGTTAGAGATAAAATCGTTAAATTGCACTGCGTTATGAAATTGATATGGTTCATTTTCGCAGTGGCGAAGTTTGATTTAATTGCGTCTAGGAGCATGTACTATACTAAAAATCTATATAGGGTATGTTACGTATATTATAAATTTTCAATATAGTTTATGCTCCCAGTGGAAGAAATTGGGAGCAAACGAACGCAAGCTTTACGTATAAGGCATCGACGTAGAGCATGGACTGCGCGATCTATTCTAAACATTATATCAAATATGGCAAAATGAGCAGCAAAAATGAGAGAGATAGGATACGCTTGCGGCCAATCTTTCTCTCTTTCTAACATACGTGACTACGTTGAATAGAAAGTGATAGAGATTGGTCGCAAGCGTATCCTATCTCACTCATTTTATCGACGATTTTTATACATGGATGGTGTAGAGTCCATGCTCTACGTTGATGGTATAAGGAGTATTCGAACAAATACATAAGACACTTCTTTCTGCGCATGCGCAGATCCTTTCTATTGCTCTTTAAAGAGAATTCCATTTCCGCACATGCGTCCTTTGTTAAAATTTGTCTAATAAAGATAAAATTCTAAGAAGATTGCGAATTATGAAACATGTGTATCACCGTATATTTGTCTGACGCTCTTTTTTGATATTCTTTATTCAACAATCCTGTGTGATAATGCGCACAAAATCCTACACACAATAAAGAAAATATTATATTAGGAACAGGAATAAATGTATATGAAATGATATTGTAATTAAAATGTATATTAAAATGTACATTAAGTAGGGCTATTACTCTCATTCAAAGATTAAGCAGTTCAAAGCTTTGAAGCTTCGAATTCCGAATCCTTCAAATATTCGAAGGTTTCAAAAAATAACTATTAAATATGAAACCACGTGTTTACAAAACTCGATTTAAGATCTTTGAATTTTCTTTATTATGCGCAGGATGTTAACAAAAATATTTTGAATCATACCTGTGGCGTTGCCGATATCACAGATGCGGGGATCGGTGGGATATTTGTCTGCGTTGGTTCCTTCGCTAATAAAGACGCCAACATTTTATTCTTCTCCCAGAGCTTACTATTCGTTGAGTTACTCGAGGAGCTCGTTCCCGAAGAAGACACTTGATGCGAACCGTCTACAGGTCGTTTCACAGCGATGTTTAAATCGTTATCTTCTCCTGGTCTCTTCTGGCCTACCTGCGTCGTGTTTCCAAGACCCAAATGATCTGATTGCGATGGAGACGGCGATGTATTAAATCCAAGATTTTTTAGAATATCATTGTTTTCTCGAACCTGTTCGAAAATGAATAACGTTATGTTCCGATGTATTCTCTATCACCACTACTGTGTCCCTTTCCCTTCGCCTTTCCCCACCATCCACTTTTCGTCACTATTTCGTAAACAGCCAATCAGAAAAAGACAACCCCCACTTATTATCTAAGTGCTTTAGCAAGGAAATTCTAATCTCACTCTATTGTGTTATAGAATATGTAAAGAATTCTACAATAAACAGTAAAATAGAAGCAATAAGTAAATTAATCAATCATAGTTGATTTTATTCTAAAATCTAAAAATAATAGATAAACTTTCTTACCGCTTGTATTTTAATGCTTATTGCAAACGATCTTTAAGAATATTCTACAATAAACGGTAAATTCCTTATTGCCAGGTGCAAGCGACATGAATCATACATGTATACTGACGTTTGCGACTGGCGACAAGGACATTACAACTTATTATAGAATACCTCTTAAGACTTAACCACAATATAATCAAAATTCTTCATCTTCGATTTTGGATTTTTTCGTCTCGTTATGAACACAAGACTAATTTCTACGTAATTTTTGCTATCGAAAACCAAAGAAGTTATTAAACTATATAGCGATGTGCTATTTTATATCAAAATCCAAACTAAATTCTATCTAAAGTCCAGCAATTGCTCTCACAAATCGTTTTTAAATGTATCCATTTCAAAAAATATGTATGAGGTATTGGAAAACTAAACAAAGAAAAGATTACGAAAAGATAAGAAAAAAAGAATTATACTTGATCAATTATAGCATTTACATTATCATGCTTTATCCATGTGATGAACTATGTCCATAAGAGATGAGTCATCTGTTTTATCTTTTTATCTAGAAAGTTACTTCTTATCTTAATCGTATATTAAAAATATTATTTTCATTATATCTTTCAATATCCCTTTTTATATCTCTTACAATTAGTTCTTTATTAAGTGCTATATTATATTTTGATTTCTAACTACATGAAATATACCTGTGGTTCCTGTAACTTTCTCTCTCCATCACCTTTCATCAGCTGCTGTAGAAGTTCATTTCTTTCCTTTCCGGCACGTGTTTCTTCATTCTCCTCGTCATTATTATCGTTTAATAGCTTAAAATACAAAAAAAAGAGTAGTTGTGGGAATTTCAGATTCGTTGAATATACAATTTGTAGAGAAAAATGTAACAGTTGTAAAATTTGTTAAAAATAATAGTTTTGATAAAAATTTCTGTTTTCTCTCATTAGAGTAATAAAATTAATGAAAAACAAAAAACTTACTTCGTATCAAATATACAGTAGTGCCCATTTAAGGGAAAAGATGCAACTATAAAATTACAGAACACAAAACTACCTTTTCCTTTATATTTATTTTTCTCTTCATTGAGTCAAAATATTTAAATAATTTTCTATTTCTCATATGATTAGCTACATTTTGACGACGTTTATTAAGTTGGCACAGTCACTTTAGCACAATCAAATAAAATTTATATATAAATTTAGTACTCTTTTGTTACTCCATTCCCGTTTTTTTTTTTTGTTCCAGCCGATTCGGAGAAAATAGTGGCTGTGCTAACTTAAGATTAAAACTCATTGTTTATGCTAAAATTCGATGGCTGTGCTAGATTCGGCTCAAGAGTATCCTAAACATTGTTACTCAGCGCATTTCTTCTTTAAATTGTAATAAACAATAAGTAACAAATTTTTAATCGGCATATTTCGCGAGCAATGAAATCCAGAAGCACTTTAAAGAAGAAACCAAGCAACAAATTTGTTTAAGGTACTTCATTTTTGAGCCGAATCCAGCACAGCCACCGAATTGTGCAATAATCAATAAGCAACAAATTTTTAATCATATTTCGCGAGCATCAAAATCTAGAAATTTTAGTAAAAAACTCGCTTAACAACAAACTATTTGAAGATAATTTACTTTTATACATTGTGTAAGTGGTTATTTCATTTTGCTTCAGTTTTGTATATCAGGCTGTGAACATATTGATGTTATAATCAAACAACAAAATATTACTACAAGAATGTGCCTTTATATTGTATTTTTCGTGCTTTTTTTGGCGTGGCTGCATTAACTCTTCACCCTTAGGATTTGCACAACTATCGGTTTTTCGGAAATAGGTGGAGCAACAAAATCCAGAATAAAGCAACAAATTAGCACGAAAAAAATTTGTTTTTATTTTTTTTTTCGAGTGACTGTGCTAACTTTAATCTTAATATAAATTCTATCTGAATCAGTTGGAACAAAAAATCAGGAATTGTGCAACAAATTAGCAATAAAAGAACACTATTTATATATAAATTTTATTCGCTTGCGGTAGTGACAGTGCCAGCTTAATAGATGTATTTTGACGAATCTTTTTTTCTTTAACAAACTTTTTCTAAATTTTAATCATAGTTCGAAAAAAGTCAATTCTTTCTATAATTTTAGTTGTTCAACTTTTAATAAAATTATAATTTGTAGAATCAACCGATCAAATCCATAATCTAAAAATTTTTCATGAAATTTTTATTCATAGCTCTAGCATTTTTAACCATTCCGATCGTAAGAATGCTGTATATTCAAGCTCTTTTTTAAATATATAAACGTGTCTAAAAATTATTTTATATAGCTCAAAATAGAGAACTATTACTTTTTGTAATTTAAAAAAATTCATATTCAAGTCATTTTCATTCTTCCCTTGGTGCAGCTTCTCTTTTAAGATTTTAACTTCCGATGGTTAATTACAAACAATTGACTTACCTGCAACAACATCTGGTTTCCTTTCGATTTGGAGTGCTCCATGCTCGGCTTTGGCATGTTGTTAGGGCTCGTACGCATTTTATGCTCCGAATGATAGTCGTCTTCATCATGTTGGTTCAACAGAGTTTTCAATATCAGGTCATGATTATTCGAATCATTGTTTGTATTATCCTGGCTATCTTCACTAGCGCTCGGGCCCTTCGTCAATAAGTTTCTGAGTCTAACGGATTCGATGGACACTACACTGTTGTTCTGAGTCTCGACGGCGGTGACGGCAGTGTTGCTAGTCCTCGTAGTCGCATTGTCTATAGTGCCACTTCCAGCACTGTTGCTAGTAGGACATCCGCTCTTGTTACTCTCCACCGGCCGTTTGACAGTCGTCGTGGTGGTGTTACTGCTGACGCCACCGACCCCGCTGCTGATACTGCTACCGCTGACCCCGCTGCTACCATTGGTGTTGACACTCGTCACAGCATTGTTTAACGTGGCCGTCTGCGTGGTCTCCTGAAGAGGGCTGAAGGGGAACGAATTACTGAAGGTGGGAGCGACGCAGACCGTACTTGGGCTAAGATTGCCCATAGGCATTAACGTCGAGTTAGAGAAGGTTCCCTGCGGGCTCGGTGATGTCGGGGATGGCTGGGAAGGTGGTCGTGAGTTTGGTGGCCCGCTCGCTCTCGACTCCGGCCTATCCGTCCACCCGGCGCTACTATCTAAGTCCCATGTGGAACTGGGGAAGAGCTCGAATTCCAGATCCATGTTCCCCGAAAAGTGGTTGAACGGATTGCTGGCCGACGTGCTCAGCGACGTCAGGGGGTTGCACGAGTCACTGCTACCACCACCNCCGCCGCCGCCACCGCCGCCGCCGCTGCTAACGGCACCCCCCGTGCTAAAGGCGATCGAGTTCGATGAAGCGGCGGCCGTCGCCGTCATACCACGGGCACTGATACCACTCACTTGACCGTTCAGATGCGCGACGGACATCAGCGGGCCACCCACGTTATTGTTATTGTTACCGTTATTATTATTACTATTATTCGCACAACGGTTGCTAGAGTGTCCTGAGCACACTTTGTTGTTGGAAAGCTGACCACCCTCGATAGGCATTAAGTCATTGTCTCTATTATGGACAAGAAAAGTAACACATGAATTTGCTGTTAGCTGCATCTCTTTAGTCTAAGATTAAGCATTTATAAAAATCGCACAATATCTCATATCAGCTTGATCAAGCTCTCTTCATTGACATCAAAAGAAACTTACTTATGCATTATTCTGTAGTTTTCAACAACAAAAATTAAATTTCTATCTAAATCTTTGTTTAAGAAATTTTCTATATGTATTAGGATCAGTTCTGTCTAGAAAACTTGCAGAATGATGAAATTATCATACTATTGTTATAAAATATATTTTATTCATTTAAAAAATGATTGCTTTCAATTCAATATCTGTTATACTTGTATATCATAATTTAAATTTAAAAATTAAAAAAAAATAAATTGTGAATTTAAAAACTAATTATTCTAAATATTTAGTACAATAGAAAACAAAAAATGTTATCTGTTTCAGATGTGATAAATTATAATGAGTTTCTCTCTCTACAAATTTCAATGCATCTTCTCTCAATAATTAGCTGATCAGAGATCTTAGCTAGAGAAAAGAAGGAAACTCAGTGCAATTCTATTTCTACATTAGATAAAAACAGCATTATTGTTCTTATTTATACAAAAATCTATTCCTGCCATATTTAATCAGTTCACTATAGGAAAAAAAACATATCTCAAAATCATTTATGACCAAGACAAAAAGTTAAAATTTAAGCTGTTGCGAAGCATTTAAATAAAAAATATATGCTGAACTAAGATTATTTACTAACAAGCAGATGCCGTTATATTTATTAAATAAACATTTCAAAGCGTACTCAAATATAAGGAAATTCAAAGCAAAAAACATTCTGAAAATAAGATTTATGATTTTTTTATTAATAATTCTTCATTGCGTTTAAGTTATGTTAATATTTTATTCGTGCATAATATAACTATTAAAATAAGTGCGATTTGTCTTATTCTATCGAGATTACTTTCCGTTAAATGCTTAAATGCAAGATTATACAAGTAAAATTTGTTATAAACATCTTATTGACTCAATATGAACATTCTTGAATTTTCAAATGTATTATATTATACTTTACATAGTTATTGTACTTTACATAGTATACTTTATATAGTTGATTGTTTAAATGCAGTTTATTAAAGCAAGGCTCTAAAAATGCAGAATACATAAAAAAAAATAATTTATCTTCATATTAACATTTTAAAAACTATAAATATAACTGTGATACAAGTAATTAATATTTGAAACCAAAACCAAATGTAAAAAAAATTTAATAAAATATTACATAAACTTTTTATGTATTTTAATTTATGTATATATTTTAAATTTTGCAAAAAAACTTTTATTTTTCTTTGCGTTAAATGAAATATTTAAGACAGAAATTAACGGAAAGATCTCGAGTAACATCGTGATGAATTTCTTAAAGCATGAGTACAGTAACAAGCAAATGTTGTGCGCTTAAACTCTCACCATATCCATACAAACATCGTTATTATCGTCAAAAATAAATTACATAAATAAATTATGTGTAATATTACATTGTTAGACTTGAGCAAAGTTAATATGAGGCGGACGTCGCCGGGTTGACATTAAAAGCAAACTGAAATATACAACTAGGTTACGGTGAAAGACAATAGTTCAAGAGTGGCCAGATCTCCAACACCAATAAGAAACCGTATTAATTTACATGCAAATGTTGTGCCCTTTGCAAACTCATTGCAAACCAAGTAGGTACTATAATATTATGAAACATAAAATAACTTCCTGATTTAATGGACTGAAATTAATAAATGGGTGCACAAATAAATGGAAGAGCATGTGAGCTGTACATAAGCAGTTATATTATTTCCCTTTCCTAAATCTTAGAATTGAAATTATTTATAAGAATTGAGATTATAGGAGTCGAGATAACTTGCCAAAAAATATACATATATATTAATTTAACTACAGAGAGGTACTTAAACAATTTTATTATATAATATGATTTCTTTACCAATTAAATATTAAAAAGTTTTAAATCAAATTAAAAAATTAGAATTTATATACAATAAAATTGAATTATATGATTCTATTTATAATAAAAAAACTATAAAAGAAAGAATTATTATAATTCTTTGTAGAAATGATTTTTTATTTCGGTTCATAAATATTTCGTGCATCAAACTGTATACCAAAATTGTGTCATTATTATGCTAGAATAAGCGTTAGTGCTAATATAATAAATACTTATATATAATAAATTAAGTATATATTAATAAATATAATAAATACATATATGTTATATTACAGAAAAGTTACAGAAAACGATAGCAAACTAATTGATATAAAACATAAAAATCCAACAAAAATCAGATATAATATAAAAATTATGAATAAATTAAACTATTAAATCAATATAAACATTCTTGTTTTAGATAAGTTTATCTTAGAGAAAAAAAATGTGAATTTATTAAATGCTTAGTATCAGAAGAAATATTGTCATAGCATCTCAATTCGCGAATTATTTTTTCGCTTAAATATGTATGTTTCATTGACATATCAAATATTATTTTTATAAACTACAACATGATGTAATGAGATTATCTCGACTTCTATATACTTTTTAATATGCATAATCACTTGTCATCTGGTCTAGAGTCTATTATTTAGAATAAAAATTCATCGGTTAAAGAATAATAATGATCGTGAATTAAATAATATAATTATCTTAAGAAAACGAACTTACCCGATGATGGAATTAGTTGCCATCATGAAATCACTATCGTGCGCATTCATCACATTCGCTTTGAAAAATCTTGACTTCGTTTGAATCTTAAGGAACTTGTCAGGACTAATGCGCAGTCGATACACATCGCTCGTATTTTCTCCAACTCGAATCGTATCGCTCAAATGCTTCGTGAGCGTATTGAGATCATGAGGGTGGCACAAGTCCTTAAATATTGTGCCTACCAGGTCCTACAATAAAAAATATACCTGTGAATCTTTCGAGAATCAGTTTTGGGATACAAAAAAAAAGGCACATATGGATGCAGTTCTGTAATGCAAAACCAATTCCAAAACTTTACTTTTCTACTAGAACAAATTTTGCGAAACATTAGAAATAAAATTTTGTTCTAATAGTTTACATGGATAAGGGATTTTCTAAAAATGCATATAATACATGAAATTGTATTTGAGGCGGATGTTATAGTTCAACCATTATATTTGAGACAATATTAACGTAAAATTTTATTTCATGTGGAAAAGTAAGATTTTAAAGTTAGTTTCGCATTGCAGAATTGCATTCATTTTTACATAATATACTAAAGGTCTTTATAATTACTTTATACAGACCTATTCAAATAAGTCCTTGGTTTCTTATTGTATAACTGCAACCATATAAAAATCTTGAATAAAAAAAAATAAAATAAAATAATTTTGATAATAAAATAACTACTTATAAATATTTCGTCAGAAAATGACTCAAAATATGACTCAAAATATACATTTTCCTCAATTTTAAAAGTAAACTTTATATTACATAAAATACTTCTTTAATATCAAATATTAAATAACTCAGTGCTAATAAGAAACAGAAGACTCAAATGATTAATAAAAAGAATAAAAGGAGTTTAGGCCATAACATAAATATTCGTATCGATAAAATTTATTATAAATAAAAAAATTAAATATTAAACATTTTGATCTATATTTAGACCATCTTCAGTAACAAAATAATTAAAAATAATAAAGACAAAGAATTTCAAGAGAGAAGAAATAGTTCGCATTCTAACATATGACACAAGACATATTTCTTCGGAAATGATCTAAACTATAAAACTAAAACATAAAAAAAAATAATCAATGCTAATTCAGAAATTTTTTTCTCGACTTATTATAACATATATTGTTACATATACATATAACAGAAAAAAATATATTTATCTTCCAACAAATATGCAGCATGAGAACTTTAACTATATAAGAAGACAATGCTTTGTAAAGCCGTTTGAAAACATATCGTTAAATTATCATCATCAATCATATGTAATCTTTCGGTGGCTAAAATAAATAATAACAACAGGCAAACAAATGTGATTAATTTATTATTTCAGCAAAAAAGAAAGACAGCATATATATGTATATATAGCGGATATATGTGTGTGTATATATATATATATATATATATATATATATATATATAGCGGATATATGTGTGTATATATATATATATATATATATATATATATATATATATATATATATATAAACACACACACACACCCACAGACATATATGTATATGTAGTAAGATATTTACAGTAATTACAAAATGTAAATAAAGATTGTAATGCAATTTTATATGTCTACTTTTGAAAAATAATTTATATTACAACCAAATTTTAAAAAGATTCGCATCTTATTCAAAATATAAGTTCTTGAAAGAAATTCTTCATACTGTTTGGATCATTTTACATATAAATGTCCAATTATTATCAAATTTGCATATCGAAGTGACGAATGTTACAGTAATCAAAATACGAAATATAGCTATTACCTTAGTTAGGTACTTTGCGTAAGCGAGGTCTACCCAACTGGCGTCAATCGCAATAATCTTCCAGGTGGTATCCAATTTGACGGTGAATTGCTGAACGGTATTAGGATTGGGCTTCTCGTTCGGCGATATTCTACGCGCTACGCACATCACATAAGGACCAATATCTGATGACTCGGAGGATACATCGCCGCTTTCTAGACGATCGGGCAGAAGAGCAGAACAGATTTGCATAGATTCGTACTTCGATACTCGCTGTTGCTTCTCTTCCATAGACTCGTCCTTATCATCGGGAGGCTTCACCAAGAAGCGACAATTGAAAGTGCGATTCCTGGTCTGAGGCTGTGGTTCGCTGGTCCAGCCTAGAATGTACAAACTCAAGTGTTTTTTTAAATGTGAAAAATATAGTCACATTCTGATGAATCAATATAGATTAAAGATCCATCTAATTTTTATCGTTTAAATATTTTTATTAAATCAAATATCAAAATTTAAGAATGGTGTACGAAAAAATGTAATAATTTTTCTGATTGTGGAAGAATGCAATATTGATTTCTAAAGAATTCTAATATTCTCGTTAGTTTAAACAAATTTTGTATTATTCCAATTGATGCAAATAATAAAGTGCAAAGGATGCTAAAGTCAATATTCAAAAATTTAATTAAATATAGAATTTTTTGAGGTTCGATAAATAAATTAATATAAGCTAGTTAAAAATCACGCTGGATGTACATGTTATACATAGTATTATATTAAATTAAAAATATATACACAAACGTTTCGTCCTATAGTTAATAATATATCTAAAATTCTTTCTAAAAAAAAAATGTTAAAATTTATTTAAAAATATGAGTTTGAGAATCAAAACACATCTCACAAAACATTTTATCGTCGCAATAATAATTTTTACAATTATAATTTAAAGAGAAATTTTGAAAAATATAGAAATGAAAGTCAATTGACATACATTATTGCAACTAAGAATATAAATGTACATAAAATATAGAGAGCACATAAAAGAATATATCAAAAATCTCATCTCTCGAATTTGTGAAAGCTACCCCGAACAAAACACGAACATGAAATTAAAAAATGAATCGCAAAGCCTAAGGAAGAGAGTCATTCGTAAATTAAGCGAGTAAATTACTCGTGACCTACTGATTACGTTTATCTATAATCTAACCTGCAAGTATTGCTATCCCTTATGGAAAAAGAATGCACCGCGCGCGCACGTATGATAGAATTAAGATACATACCTAAAGACGACATAGGTAACAAACTAGGCATGAAGGTGTTGTGATCTCCATGATGAATAATGTTGTAAATATCCTTTCCGAGTACATCATCTTTCGTGTAGTTTATGTACTGCGTTATGTTCTCCGTAACGTACTCCACGCGACCTTCCGTATTTACAACGAATAGAAAGCCGTCTAGCGCCTGCGAAGAAGAAATACGATGTTGTAATAATTCCAAAAGTGATGCCAAAGGGATGCAATTTCTAGTGCTTTCGTACTTGTGTTTGATTAATCGTACTTGTGTGAATGTAATCAATTATTTGTTAATCCGAATAAATAATACGAACCTCAAGTAAGATAGGGCCAACTTGATCGTTGGACAGTATATTAGGATTCGACGAGGACACTTCTCCCTGTTGTACGGCATGACTATTGGAGGAGCCCTCTTGTTGCCTAAAGTGCCGAATCTGTAGAGACAAAAAGAAAAATTAATTCAACGCTTCTTATATAAATGTATTCCTCTATTCGCTACATTATTTAAATAATAATTATGTTAAATAATTATAATTAAAATAATATTGCGAATAGAATTATTTAATATTTTTAATTAAAATAGATTTATATTTAATATTAATTTTATTACTAATTATTATTAAATTTAAAAAATTGTTTAATTAAAAAAATTAATAATATTATAATATATACATATATTGCAATATTTGCCTTGGAATCATCATTAATATCTTGCGAGAATTCCGCATATAAAAATTGTATGCAAGATAATGTGATATGTTATCATTTGATAATCATATTGAAATTATCCGGGAAAATATGTAATGTTTGTGAATTTTTTGGATAAATCTTTCGAGGCGCAGATGTCACGGAAATATCCACAGTAATTATATAATAAATGCGGCAATATTCTTAATCAATAATATCGCTTCTTTCTCGCTTAAATTGCACCAACTTGCTCGCATTAACTTATAAAGTAAGAAAAAAATTGTAAATAAAGAGTATGTATCCAAAATTCTCTTGCAACTATAATATAATTTATATTAATATTGGGAATACGATCACGTAGATCCTAATTCTTATAATTTTAATGTCCTAGAAATTGCGAAACTCTCACATGAGTGTTATCAAGTGAAGCCGATATTATGCCTATATTATGCCCATATATAATGCTCATTTTCACATAAAATTCTAAAAAAAAAAACATTTCGAACAATTTTTCGCAAATCATACATATATTATTCCTTCGAACATTAAGTATATTGCTTCCTCCCTCCCTCTCTCGATTGAATATTTTTTTATGTACAAAGTGTTAAGAAAAGATCGCCCATTAAGTACATAGCATTTATTCCTTATAAAAAATTGAGTCAAAAAGTCCTGAATCATTTTTTTCTATTACGCTTAATATAGCAGTAATTATTTTATAAAGACAATCCAATCGGCGTTTAATAATATGCGAGACGAATTTAGCAACAAATCACTCACGTACACTACTAGGTGCGAGACGCATTAATTCTTCTGGCTAAAGGACGATAACGCTATGTTCTTAGTGGGCGTTCTTTTCTTAACACTCTATATACTGTACATATTTCATACATAATTTCACATGTGTGTTATCAAGTAAAGCGTATCAAAACGTACACTGCATTACCTGTATCTTTGAGACAGGATGAAACATACAAAAGTATTTCGTCTGAGAGCGACTGGCCGACAAATTGTTGATATATGCATCGTTCGCAAAGAATATACGGCCGTATTTTTTCTTCGCGAGACGATCACGCGAGAGATATCGGTGAAACAGGAGACGGTATATCGTGTCAGATCGAGAATAATCCATTCGGCTGGATAGGAATTTATTGTCACGTACATTTGTTTTTGCATGTAACACTTTCTACAGTTACACAGTTCGTATACCTTATGACCATATAATTAATCGCCCTATGACTATATTATGCCCATATATGCTCATATATGAATATAATATGGGCATATATGTTCATCTTCATCTAGAATTCTATTTAATCTAAATTATTTATTTATAATTTTTTTATAATTTATCATTTGCTTATAATATTTACTCTATTTATTGTAAAAGAAAGGAAAAAAAAAAATATTTTACATTTCGAACAAATCATATATTATTCCTTCGCAAATCATATATTATTCCTTCGAACTTTAAGCATACTCTGCTTCTTCCCTCCCTCTCTCGATTAAATATTATATATATATATATATATATATATACATACATATATGTATATATATATATATATATATATATATATATACATACATATATGTATATATGTATATATATATATATATATACATATTTTATACATAATTGTATATGTATAAAAATTTTTTTCCCGAAATATTACTTAATTCGTTATAAATAAATTGCAATGTGAGAAATTGCCTCTGCGTTTTATTTATTACGTTTATTATTTTATTTATTACTACTTACTACTTATATTAATTTATTACTTTACGTCTGTTACTTTAGACAACATTATTCTTTCATAACAGATCCGAGAAAAAAATCATGAGATCTCACTACCGGATCTCATACATTTCAAATTGAAAGAGAAATTCAGGACGCTTCTCTCCCATATAAATTTTAGATGATCGGAAACGTCGCGATTTATAAATATCCGCGCAATTGCGACGAAAAGGAATCCCTAGATTGTAATTTGGGTCATCCTTATGTATCCTCACTTTCGTCGAAGAGAAGAAACGCCGCCGCTTCTCGGTACGCGGGGCCGAAATTTACTTTGCTGAGCAAAGGGCTGAGCGATTGTATGTACGAACCCGGGGGAACGATCGAAAGTGCGTGCGTGCATGCGTGTGCGCGCATACGTGTGCACCGCTCAGTTTTTGTGCTGTATGCACAGTCCATTAGCCACGTCGTGTGCGCGCGCGCGCACGTCTGTTATTCGTCATTGCGTCATACCGCTAACGAACAACGACACCGCTTCAGGGAGGGACTTAGGAAGTCATCTGTGCATGAGGAAAGTCGTTGCCCAAATGTAACGCGCGGCGAAAGCCACGTAACTCAATGATTCGTCGGACACGTCGAGCTTCAAAGACGTAAAACGCACGCTGTCACCCGGTATATTTTATACATGCGTACAAAGTGACCGATGCTTTTGTTCGCTTAAGAATTTCGCGGCACGTATAGTATATTTATATAATTTATATAATTTACATAATTCTTTACAATGACCTTAATGCGATCTTTATTGGCATCAAAAATTAAATCGATTTAAATATGTGGGTTTACTACTTATAGATAGAATGTTATAAATAGAAGGTTTTAAAATTAATAAATAATTATCGGCACAATTGACTGATAATGAGTTGGAAATAAATATACTAAAGTTTACATAAAAATATTATTAGACTATAAAGATTCAGCCTGAACCAAAAATGACATTTCTACTTTAATTATATACTACTATAATTTATATAAGAATATAATATTTATTTAACTATGATCTATACGAGTCGGAATAGAATTAATCGGCAAATAAAGATTCTTATCGCGCGAGACATGTATCGTTTAAAATTAAAAATATGTCATTACGTAACTTTTTTTATTTCTTCTAAAAAGTACTAATTCACGACGTAGAATGAAGAAAAAGAATCGAGATGATAGCTCTAATGTATGCCGGTTACGCAGCATCAAATTGTCGTTTACGATCGGTGATGTAATTACATCACGCAATGCCATCGCCGGTTGAAAAATCGAGACACTTTCTCCTCGTCAAATAGATCGCGTCCCGCGACTAGAAAGAATATATAAGAAACGATTCCAGGCGCGTTTAGTGATTACCTCTCTCTCATTTTCACCATCAACCGCGCAGCTTCATTATCATTCCCGACGCAATTTGAGGAAGGGGTGCAAAAGCGTGAATACAGCGCACTAGATTGTACCGGGTTTGTCCATTAAGACAAAGACATTCCAAAAACTAATCTTTCGACGAAAATTCGGAATTAAAATGAGACAATCGATTTTTATTATAAACATCATGCTAAACGCAGAAAATGCAAATTTTTACTAGTTAGGAAAGTAAGTGCGACATGATTTCCTCCGAGAGATTTTTCCTTCCTCCCAAAAGAATCCGATCCAATTCACAATTCACAAAGAAGCGCTTCGAGGGAAATCGCAGTATCGTGAATTACTATTTCAGACGAATAGACAATCCAAATACGGTATCGGCGATCCCTCTGGCTCTCAATAGAAACATGCGCGCATAAGACGCGAACGGAATTCCTGCGTTACCGGCCGGAATTCACGGTCGCGCGGTTTCGCGCGCGAGCGCGAGCGCGCGGAAAAGGCGCGTCCTTGAGCTCGTATCTCGCGGCGCCGATAGATCGCGCGGGCCGTAATCGGCGCGGCGCGATCTGCGAGAGTGTTGCGGCACACGCGGCTCGTTGCGCGCGCCCGCCGTGGCCTCGAAAAGTCGGTGACTCCGGACCGTCGGCGCGGCCGAGTCCCGACAAACGGCGTACGCGTGTATATATACGTACGTGCGCGCTCACGTGCGCCTGTGTATGTGTTGCGACGTTGCCGCTAGTCCGTTCCTCCGCTGGAAACGGCGGAACGCCGTACGTGGGACACACATACGCGACGCGCACGCGGCTCGCTCGTACGTATGTATGTACACGCGGTATGTAACATGCATGCATTTCTCTCGTCGCGTCACACATGTCGCCCGCGAAATTAATTCTTCGGCTTTTCGCCGCGTGCGCGACGTTTCCACGATCGACCGCGCCGCGAGAAAGGGAGCGAGACTGCGGGGGGACCGGGCCCTTTTCTGANNGGGGGGGGGGGGGGGCCAATTATGCCAGCATAAAAAAAAGAGAGATAGAAAAGCTATAATTGATTAAAGTATGACCGAGTAATGCTTGAGAGAATCTCATGCTTCGCCAGGGGGCGTCAGATGTATTGAACCGTTCCTGGGTGATTCCTCCTACCTCGCGACAACACCGACGATGCCGTCACGAAACGGACGGAATCTCCGGCGAATTGACAAACAATCCCGCCGCGATAAAGCGGGTCGAGAGAGGCGCGGACATTTATGTATCTTCTCGCTAGACATTTTTTTAATCTCTACTCCACCTCGATCGCATCGCCGGGGCAGCTGCGCATAGCGCCATCGCGCAGATGAGAACGAACTCTCGCTCATATTTTCTCTCTCTTCCTCTTTTTCTCCTTCTTCCTTTCTCTCTCTCTCTCCTTCCTTCTTTCCTCTCAGGTTCAGGTAGACCGAGTTATAGCGGCGCCGTTTGGAAGGTTTTCTACTGGCCTCGGTGACGTCACTCAAGGCCACTAAACTCTCTCGGATTGGGCGAAGAGAGCAAACATGCGACAAACCTCGTCGTCATCTTTTAAGTGGCGCCCAATTGTCTACGTCGTTAATTGGCTAATTTAATATAAAATTTTCTAATTAGTGGGTCCAGCGGAAAAGCTTCAAGTCTCAATCGCTGTAAATGACTGTCGTCGATTGCAACGTGGTCGGGACGCTCCCTCATCTCTTTCGCGTGGCTTTTCGTTCGGACCACGTGGCAATTCGCGGATTCTTTTTACTTCCTTTTCTCTTTCTCTTCCTTTCGACACTTTTCTATTCGACTGATAATGAAAACAGAGCGAGCGAGAGAGAAAGTACTCTCGCCGCGGTCTGTCATAAGGCGATACTCGGCGACACGTGCTCCTCCGTGAATTGCACGACTACGTTTGTGCACATGGGCGAAAACACGGGAAATCGATTCCTCCCTTCTGCCGTGAAAATAACTTTGTATGCCCTCCAGAGATTAATATTAGAAATAGTTTCTGACCGTTTTCATTTTTTAGATTAATACTCTATTTGTTGCATAAAAGATACCATATTAGCTTCAGTTTAATTTCATAATAATATATCGTTTCAAGACAAAACTGTAAGAATTAATAATTTTATACAAATTAAAATACGGTAATGTTATCAGCGCTTATGGGGAGGTACAACGGATTGAGATAAAAAATTCCATACCATTTTGCAATAATCGAGATATTAGTGTTAAAAATCAAACTAATGAAAGCGCATCAAGAGAAAAGCTCGAGCTAAGCACAGCTCATGTATCAAGCATTAACTACCGGCGTGCAGCGATGTAACCACGAGTAACGGCTCGAGCATACTGCTCGAGTCCTAAGCGATTAAATCATCTTTAAATACTGTTCTGCTTTATAAACCTTTCTAAGTTTTATTGCTAGCTCGACATTCGAAAGAAGAACGAAAAATTAGCACATTTTTTATTTTTGATTCTTTTGGTATTCGAGAGGTAGAACTCTTTTTTATTGTTTATCAAGAATTGTAAAATTATAAAAAATGTACTGCGACAATTATTTTTTTCATTAAATATCATGCCACTAAATTTGATATGAAAATTGATAATTTCTCATAAAAAAGCCACGATTAAAAAAGTATTTTTTGGCTAAACGACTGCAAAACTTTTTCTTGCGGATTTGAAAATGCATAAATAACGCATTATTATATAATTTAATCGTTAAATTTTAAGAGCTAAGTAGACGACGCACACAGGTCTCTACGGAAGATAGCACATGTGTTGCTAGGGCAACCACGTGGCATTATCCTTAGGCTCCATGCTTTGGGCGCTCACGTGCTGAAAGCGTCATTCTATTTCTTTCTTTCTTCGATATATAATGAGCAACAAAGATAGAATGACGTTCAGCACGTGCGCCCAAAGCGAACGCAGCCTTAAACGATTATTTTATACGAAAAAATTGCGTTTTACTAAACATCGAATTTGTAAAGACTCTGCGCGATAAACTGGAAACTTAAAGAAAATACAATTACGAGAAATAAATCCGACGTACTATAGTTCTCGAGATCAACCCTGTATTCGTTTTCTCCCAATTTCTCCAACTGGAAACTACTAAAAATCTATAGGTTATACTATAAATTTGCAATATAGTTTATGTTCCCGCGCAGGCATAAATTATAAATTATAAAAAATGAAATTAAAAGATCTTTGAAAATCGAAATATCGATTTGTAAGAATAAGTAAGAATTCTTTACACAATTTAGCAGATTCGAAACTCGATTGCAGAAATAGATATTAAATAGGTTATATTACAATAAAAAATAATGATTTGAAAATAGAAAATAAAAGCATCAATTTTTCAAAGTCAAAGTAATGTTATTAAATACTTGTTCATAAATGATATACCCAGAAAGTTCGTCACTATTGGCGGCCAAATATGTATTAAATAAATAAAGTATCTAAATAAAATCGCAATTTGATAATTTACATTATTATTTTATTTTCGTTATTACTTACATTATATATCAGCATATTTTATTTCTGATCTTAATGTCCCAATATCCTATAGCGTGTATGTGTTTCTGATGCTGCACGTGTCTACTAATCCTGTCTACTGCTCAGCATAATTCTTCGCAAGCGAAAAACTTTCAAAAGACTAGACATTAGGTCAGGACATTTCAGCGTCAAAAAACGCCACGTAACCAAAAATAATGATACGGATTCGTCAGTTTTGGTCACGTGGCGTTTTTTGTCGCTGAAATCCAGCGTCATAGCGTCAAGTGAAAATGCACCCTTAGACTGCGATCATTAATTTAAATAAGCATCATAGATCCTCTAAGCATCTAGATCTAGAGATTCCCTCCCATTGGTCTGAACTCCCATGAACCAATCACAATCTTACAACTTAACAAGAATACTTAATCGATTTGTTTACGATTAGGATTTATTATAGAATAGACCGAAAAGATTCGCATGAATTCGCATCATCTATGAATTCGCTCATCTAATCTACATTAGTTTATAAAAAGAACTCGATTAAGCTTTACCTAAAACTCCTAAACCTCTAAAAACTAAAATCCAAAATCCGAAAATATTCTTGTAAACTGTATTATGGGACTTTTTGGAAATGGATGCCGATGGGAATCTAGTTATTTCCTAGATTTCTATTGTCTTTTTTTTTTTAGAGAAAACAATTCTTATTAGATTCCGAAAAGTTCCATAATATATGTTCAGTTCAGTTTTACAGGTTGATGTATCCCGCAACCTAGAATCGTTCGTTATATTGCCAATAAGTCAAGGGCTCAGTCTTAGCAGTCGTTATGCAACTGCTGTTTTGCCTTTTTAGCCAACGAGCGCGAGAGCATAGCTTAACAAAGGGGCTCGGGACCTGTAATTATCGGTGTGTATCGTTAGCGAATTAATCGCGTATCGGTTTAGAAAGAAATACACCCGTAATTGCGTCTTCAACCTTTCCGAGCGGAATAAACGGCGCGATTATTAGAGATAATAACAGGCTAAAAATCAAACCAAATTTCCGTCAAGATAAAATAGACCCCGAAAAGCAACCAACGTTATACAAAAATGAGTTAACTCTCTAGAGAGTAGTAGAGAGCTTGATTCGAGTTAACTAGATCTGAAATGCAAAATTCCATCCTGTCGATCCAATATGCGTATCTTTTTTTTTTTTTTTTTTTAATATTCCATTCTCGTTAACACATAATAATTCGCTCTTGCATGATTCAGTCAAATTTCGGATGGACAATAATCTTTGGATGAAAGAAGCGCGATATATTTGTATACACATTATAAAATATCTATTTTACGATAATTATCTTACGATAAACATTACGATATACAGCGTGTCCCCGAGCACTGAATCCAACGCTCGTAAGAAGATCGAGATAAACAAAAGTGTTTTGTACCATTTTGCGATATTCGTAATAATTAACGATTTTTAAATGCAATTATTAAATGTTAGTCTTAGAAATGAGAATAAGCTACCACACAACTCAATATGACAAGCATTGCCTGGCGGTACGTGATTTATCAGGGCTGACTCCTGATTTTCAATGTAGAGACATTGAACTACATTTCACAACTTTTGTCGCCCTGTAGGATTGTGGACTCGACCAATGGTATTTAACACTCGTGGCCACTTTTATGCACTCAGTGCCCTCTGAGACCATTTTGCACTCCCAATGAAATGTGCAGGACTCAGAACATGCTCACTGAAACTACCAATGAAATACGCCTCAAGCACTCAGTGCTGTCAATGCAAGCAAATTTTTTCCAATAGAAGACGCTATTAGAGAATTTTACTTTTATATTAACCTCAAAAACATTTTTTTTTTAATCAAGAGAAAAATATTAGATTAGGTAGAGTGGGTAGGCTTTTTATCATGTGAGAACAATGAATCCTATACGGTCAATATTATTGAACAATATTCAATATTACATAATATTACTGAACACGTGTATTAAGAGTTTCTGAAAGTCATATTGTGTATATCAATCATATAATATTGTGTCAATCAAAAGTTTGAATATATTGTACAATCTTCGAAATACTGGACTGAATAGACCTATAAGATCCATCTGCAGATCCGTCTGTATTATTGTGCAATATTATACTGAGGGAAATATCTGGTGACGCTATCCAGAATTCAGAATCGATTTACTAAACAGTATAATGAATAATCGTGTAAGAAGACATTTAGTCAATAATATCAAACTATCTGGTAAGCGCATTGTCTGATTAGTATTAAAACAATGTTTAGATATGTTTACCAAACCTAGTATACGTACGATTCATTTGATGAGCGTTACGAATGTCGGAAAAGAAAGCGTCTTATTATTAGTGAGAGACAATTGACTATATCGCGTCATCAGACGGGCACACGTATCTAGAGAAGATTACCAAACTGTCTAGATATCTGTGACTAAATGTCTCGGTATTGACTATTATAACGCATTGAGGCGTCGTTATCAGAATATTGGATGTGTGAACTACATATCGCATGTAAGTTCACTATATTACAAAACGAGTATAGTTTTAATCACCAAATAATTTTCCTCAGTAATATATATATGTTACAGTTTAGTATAAGATTAGAAGGTTACAAAACAAAAATTGTGCAAATTTTGTAAATTTTTTCTAATTTTTTATGCAACTTTTAATTAACACACACAAGATAATATACAAATCTTAATATAGGTAATAACTCCTACGATCAATAATATTATACAAAATCAAATATTATATAATATTTTCCACGTAGAAACAGTCAGTAACATTGTATAATACAATGACACTGATCGTAGGATCCTTTACAGATAAAAGGATGAGTTGGAGCAATGAGGAAAGGAAATGTAAAGTTATAAGAAACAGAGAAAGGAATCCAAATTTGAATAAAGAAGACGTTATAGACCAAGCGCACGGAACAAGAAAGAAGAAAGAAAATAATTTACAGAGGTAGGGCCGAGAGATAATTTGATTATAGATTATAGAATAATAACGAAAATAATTTTGTGATCGTAGAAGAATTTAAAATAGAAAAATGCTTGATCATGGAACTGTCACAAAGAGCGAAGAAAATAAGGAAGAAAGAAGATTAAAAGTAAGTTAATAATTACGAAATTAAATAAATATTACACTTTTATTAAATATAATTCTTTTATTTCGTCACTTATCATTCAATAAAAAATTTCGAATAAAACAATATTCAAATCAAACTAATTGATTTACTTTTGTACATAATAAATAAATTAATATGCTTTTACAATTAACCAGAGAAAATGTTATTTTCGAACTAAATCTTGATAGCCTAATAATAATATTTTTGTATGAATTTTGTACACATTTTTTAACTCATTGTCAGTAAACTGCGCACCGATTATTTGTCGGTTTTCATTATTCTAGCAAAAAACTATTTTAGACCGATAAATGATCAGTCGATCAAACAATAAGTGACAAAATAAAAAAATCACGTATAATAAACGCGTAATATTTATTTAATTTTGTAATACATGAAAATTGTTAAGAATTTAGAAAATAAACTTTAGAGAATTTAGGATAAATTTCGTGGATATGACAAATATCTCGCAAATAAATTTCGTGAATATGACAAATATCTCGCAAATATATTAGATAGTAATAAAACTCTTGCAATGGGTTTAATCTCTTTAAAAAAAAATTTCATTCAAGACTTAATTACAAAGACATTGTTAAAAATTAAGCAACAAGGCGAAAATTTTTTAACGGAATAACAGAAACAAGAGAATGTCTGTACTAAAATTGCTGGCATTTTCTCAAAAAACATTTAATTGCCATTTAATTTTTATTTAACACTATTAAATCGTTATTTAACACTGAGATTAAAAATATAAAAGATTTGAAATAAACGCTCACAAAAGTAGATTGATTCAATTTCCCAAAAAACTGTAGTCATAATTTTCATAAAATAAGAAGTATTATAAATATGAAATTAAATTAAATTCAATTAAATTTCAAAATTCATTTGAATTCAATTAAATTCAATTGAAATTCAATTTAATATCATAAATTGTAGTTTAAGTGTTAACATGTAACTATATATATGTATATATCTAAACAATATTATGTATTTACAGGGTAATGTTGACCGCATGTGACAGTAGAACAGATTGAAATGAAAAGGTCTCATACAGTCGCAAGGAGGCAATGGCAGGAGCGATTTAACAAACAACAATAACAGTGCATAGATGCTAAACTTCTGTGCATCTAGTATAAACGCTGAACTCTCTTTTCGCCAGATCGCGCAGACGCACGCTGATTCATGAATCTTTATATTAATTAAGATTTCAATTATTATTACGAATATCGCAAAATAGTATGAGAATTTTTTGTTTACTTCAGTTTTATCATTATGATGTCAAAATTACTCTAAAACACTTTGTATATTTAGAATTATAAAACCAAAAATTGCATTTCTTTCTCTGAAGAAATCATACAATGCATACAAAATATATAATAACTTTACGTTTTAGCTGTAAACGAGGAGATTTATCATAGATATTTCGAATCGTATACCAGAACGTAAAACAGAATCAGCAGAGAGTATCGAAGCTCATCGAAGTAGCGCAGCTCGTTAAAAACGAGTTTTTTAATGTTACGCGAAATTCTCATTAAGCTAATGATGATGTAATATCGCTTTTGAAAATGCCATCATTCTTTCTTTCGTTTAAATTGATTTAGTATATGTGTCATCTATAAAAGAGGTTTACGGTCGACCTTTATGAGAGAGATCCACCCGTTCTACAAATCTCTCAATAATCCTGAGTGCTTTCCCAAATATTTTATATCGTGCTTGCGTAGATATGTCCTCGCGATTCAAAAACAACGCCGATCAACATTATTTGCCGATCGATTTTTCCGAAGAAAAATAACAAGATTCTTTCCGATCGGCTTCTGTGAGTTATCTAACGTCGTCTATCTACCTGAATTATACAAAATGACCTCGTGTCTTCTCGACGGACGAAGAGACAAACGTGTATCGTGGGACAAATTATGAAGAACTATGAAAATAATGTCACTAATCTAAAAAAATTTTATTACACGTTTTCAAGTAAAAGAGACTTTACAAAGTGTCCTTTGACGATCGTAAAATCACTATTTTGTCTCAACATTAAGCGGTTATCTTCAATTTTATGGACCGAGGGAACAATAAAAATGTATATAATTTCGCAAGTAAACGTGAGTGTTTTAAATAGCACTTATTATTTTATTAGCTATTTAATCCTAGAATTTAATCCCTATCGGCGTATTATTAACGTAAAACTACAGAATTTTTATATTTTTTTATATTTGTAATTTAAGAAATGTTTATTTTTATTAAAGTTATTTAAGGAATTAAATTGCTATTAATATGATACAAAATAATTTCTTATATTAATCACTGTCGTAAAGTTTTAAATGTTATATCTTGTGTTATATCTTGTTTTGGCTGTTTACTTAGGTGTTTAAATATCGTAATCTATGTAATTCTATGACACCTGATCGCCTAATCTTGCAACTCAAACTGATATGGCATCTTATTTCCAGGAGGAAAAGACGATATTGACGATAAATATCGACGATATGTTCCAACGACGCTGTTATCAATCATATTCGTAAGAGAGGCGAGAGAAATCTGTCTTCTTACCTGATCGACGGTTCTCTGAAGGATCTGGCATTTGTCAGTCTTGCCAGAGCTCATGTCCGTGGCGGAAATCAGCTCGGCAAGCTCATCGATATACAAGTTCTCTTGGGTCCGTCGTCTTTTTTCGTTAAGGCACTTGTTACTGTGAACAATCGAAACAACTGTTAAATTACTGAAATATTGAACCAAGTTCCTAAATTAGATAACTCTTGACTGGTGATAACTGGGTTGTTCAAAACCCAGTTTCTTAAAATAAAAATATAATTATAAATAAAATAAAAAATATAATTCTGTTTCTTAAAATAAAAATGAAAAATTTTCCTTTTATTTTATATATTAATTATAGTGAAAACAATAAACATTCAAATATATCGCTTTTATAAGTGCGGTTTCTCCGATTTATCAAGATAGAAAAATGTTCAAGATCGTGATAAGAAAAATATCAAGCTTCTTTCATATAATCGACTCGTCAATTTGTTCTGACACAGTTTGCCATACTCGCGTTTTACTTTTGCAATTTTAATAACAGATTCCTAATTTCGAGTTGACTTCTCGAAAAAACTTCGAGAGCGATGATTGCAATCTTTTAAATTCCAAACATATTTCAATGTTTAAATATCAAATTAAAATTCAGTAAAAACAAGGTTCAATTTAAATCACTCTTAAAAAAATTTGGTTAATTAGCTGTTACTCATAATTTACTCAGAGAAGATACAGTCCTAAATTAGTCGATATTCAAACAGTCCATTATTAAATTAAAATTGCAGATTTGAAAATTCTATAATACGCCACACGTATAACAAAATGCTGTGGAGCACTAATAAACAAAAGTATCTTGCAAAAAAATTTCTCAACTTTGTAAAAAAGAAAATATCTTCTTTAAATTCTGAACTAATTCTTTTGTCCCATTGAAACATTCAGTTAACCTTGCGTGACGTCACGTCGGTCCAGCAGTGACTCCCGCTTGACTATAATGTCACTCTGCAATTTTAATACTGTCTTGCCAGTTGCTATCTTGCTATGTGCCCGCGACAAAACGAACAAAATTAACCATAGCATTAAAATCAAGAGTGAAAGCGGTATAACGTTAGTGATTCATTCTTCCACATTAAAAATACGAAAAATTTATTATCGATATCTATAATACAAAGAATGTAACATTTTTTAAAAAACTCTAAATATCTTCTGAATTAAATTACGTTGAATTATTACGAGATAGCTATAGAGTAGGGAATAGATAGTAGGGGATAGAATAATTATTTATTTTATTGATTGTTTTATGGATCAACCGATATCAGGCAATATTCTATATTGCGCGTTTAACAGAATCGTTTGACATTATAGTTTAAAATTGGCGAGTAAGCCTATGACAATTTTTTGTTCTGTGACTTTCCGCTGAAAAGTATATAGGATAACAGAGCCTCTGCATAGCCTAAGATCTCTGCATTACTAATCACTCGCGGAGCCATACGTCATCCCTAATATCAGTAAAATATTTTTCAATAAAACTAAGTTTATTACTAATAACTTATGTAATGATATTTCGAAACGTACGTTCGTTACGTAACGAAATAATTTGAAAAAAAAAAAGAGAGGGAAGTCAGGAAAGAAAGTGAGGCAAGGGAAAAGTAAGACTACATTGACAGGTACGAAACTTGAATATGACGAAACATGACAATTCTGGATTCGAACTAATTAACCTTAGATTAATTAATTTAAATTAATTGTTAAATTTTCATTAAGGGGCGAATATTCAAAATATTAAATGGAGCATGTAATTTTGAAGTTTGGAAATCCATGATTTAAACTATTTAAATGCTCGATAATAATACATGCCATAATCCATTGCCATCCAATTTACTAAAGAGCTTATCGTTCCGATCGAGTTATTAATAGTAAACAACGCGTGTGAGTTTTTGAACGTTCTGATTAAACGGGCTTTAATGTCAAAGTAATGTTGGGCCAATGTCGCGCACGAATGAAATTTTATTAAATTATTGCATAATTTTCATCTTTATTTGTGTTTATACATGACACGGAAATTATTGTTTCTGTAACAGTTGTAATATATTAATATTATTAACGAGCTATTGTACTGTTTAATTTTACCTTAATCAACCGATAATCAAATATTGCTGTGATTATTCGTATCTTTTTGCATTCGTTGCAATTTTATTGACCAGAAAAGGACAAATAAAATATTTGCTTAAAATCGTACATTTAAATCTAAAAGTTATTTTTTGAAATGTTATCATAGAAACGATGTTATCATAGAAATGTCAAAAAGCTATTTGAATCTAATGTTATATTTAAATTTTGTTTTAAAAATTAATATGCATAAATATTAAGAATAATAATTTTAGAAAAACTACTTTTTACTTTTAAATATGTATTATTATGAACAAAAGAAATAGCTGGAAGGAATCTGTATAAAATTAACGTTTTTATTATAATTGATATAGTTTTGCGTTCTTGTCATACGCTTACTCGCCAATTTTAAACTATAATGTTAAACGATTCTGTTAAACCCGCAGTATAGGATTTTGCCTGATATCAGTTGATAAAACAATAAAATAAATAATTATTCTATCAATTCCCTACTCTATAGTTATCTCGTAATAATTCAATGTAATTGAATTCAGAAGATAGCAGTAGTTGCATATTTTATTATTATATAGTTGATATTAAGTTAAATTAATTTTTATAACTTTTAAAACAATAACAAAATTTTGACAATATTTATCGATTTTTCAAATAAACAACGCACAATAAATGTTTATAAAAAAACAAACACTTATCCATTTCTTAATTCTTTCTTTCATTAATAAGAATTTAACATTATTTAATTTTAAAATAAGTAATTGATTATACAATAAAATTTCAGAGTTTTCATTAATACAAAATCATCTTTTTTTACTGATAGCAGCATTTGGTACCAGATATATCATGTAAAGCGCGAGTATTTATCATCTATTGTACCATCCAGATTACGGATCCGAGCTTGTATCGCGAGAAGAAACAAAAAACAGGAGATTGATACTCACATCTGCGACTGAGGCTTCGCATCTGATTTCTTTCTTTTCTTGGTAATGCCGCCAGTAATCGCACTCATTTTGACCCACAACGGGTCTTGCAATTCACACGGGCCAGGCCTGCAACAAAAGCGCAATCACAATTAGACCGAAGTACCATACAGATGTATGAAAAGTAAAAAATCTTAAAAAGCAGCAAGATATCGTCGAAATAAAAAAAAAACAGAAACGTATCTGTCTTTATCCGTAAAATCAAGCGATTTGTCAAAACAAAAATTATATAAATAACTTGAATTGTCACGGAAAATTCCTGCAAGAAGATAAAGTCTGAATGAAAGATCTCGTTTCGAAGAAATTCAATAAAAATTGATACCTTTTACACGTCAATAATATCGAAACTCCAATGAACATTGTCAAAAGCGTTGATAATATGTAAAAGAGGAAAAAAGTACACGTTTCAAATACACATGTTAAATATCGCTATGTCCGTACCCTATCCCTTGTTGGAGATACCTCTCAAAAAATCTCATCTTGTCGCGAAGATTCACCTTCGAATAATCGAGCTCGCGTTCGACTAATTCGCTGCACGTGGACAAAAGCCGCGCGTGCGATTCCTCCACTTCCCCCGCCACGCTTTGACTAACTTCCCTCCCCCGTTCTCTGTGCGTGTACGCACACCACACTCCTCGCCGCGTATACACGCACGTGTATACGTCGCCGCTGACATTTTTTCTACTTTTCATATTTTTCGCGGCTCGTTTACCTCGAAATCGATGGAAGCTCAAGACGGGGATAGATAATCCTCAGCAAACTCAGAATCAATAATAAAGTCTTTACATAGGGCGAAAGGGCCCGGCATTATTAAAAGGGAATTTGCTCGACACCCCTACGCACCCACACTATCAACAAAATCACGTCGAAAATTTTAAAGTAAATTTTTCGGCAATCGCAAACAATTCGGTTCCTTTGATTGACCATCGCGTTTTCAAAAATTACAAAAAATTAGATTTTTAGGAGTTACATAAAAAGTATATTTCAAATTCAATCTCTCGATTTTCACAGACATATTTTAGCAAACATATCAAGCTAATACTATAGTTCATACAATAATACGTATAAAACGGAAACGATGTAATAGATCATCAAAGAAGGAGAAATAAAACAAATGGTTAAAGTCTTGTCCAAAGTGCGTTCATTCGATATTAAGCTTCGGCTAAGCTAAACGGAACTTTCTTCAGAAACTTCTTCTGGACTTTCATGTTATTCGAGCCCTTTTTCGCGCGGCAGCGTACAATTTTCCCTCTTCCTTTATCGAAATTGAATTTACCGGGACCGCTATAAATACACGTGGATGCAAGAGCGACTCGAAATAATGCCATGGACTACTCCCGGCGGGCGTAATGCAGCGTGCGATTCCTTGAGATCGTCTTTTTTTCTCACACTCACTGCGGCCGCCGTAGTTTATCATCGCGCAAGCGACGGCGCGAGCCTCCCTTCGCCCTTTGTGCATGCCTTTTCGGTTCGTTTCCCCCGAATCAATAAAATTCCTTTATGGCGACACACGGTGTCGGGGCAGCGTTATAATAAACCGGGGAATCGGTCGCTAACCAAGTGCCTAAAGATAATAGATAATCGCGCGCACAATAATGAGTACTATACAGCGACGTAGAAGGTGTCCCGAAATTACCAGTCTTATCAAACGCAGATCTCTATTCTCGTGTTTAACATTAAATCCCAGAATTTTGATTTCATCCTCGTCGAACCGAGATTACGCACGATCGCATTCTATGACAAATATTTCTTTAGCACTAAATATCAATTATAATCAGAGCTATTGGATAAACATAAGAACGAGTTTAACATAAATCTTCTCTTAGCGAAAACTTTGAAAAGCCATTATTCAATGCAGATTATATTTCAATATTGAACTGTTATTGTATAACAATGCAAAATCTTATTTCGAAATTAAAAAAAAACACATTTTAAAAGTCACATGTTAGAACATAATCGTGTTGAATAGATGTTCCTTCAAATATTTTTTTAAAATATCGGTTGTTTGGTCACGCCATTAAAATAAATTTTATTTTATTTTATTGCCTATATATCAAACCGTACCTAATATCCGAAGGCACTCTATGTATCCAACAACAAGCGAATCAATCAAACACCGTACCTCGTATCAAGACTCTCGTCAGATAATAGTTTGCATGGTTTTACGCACAAAATTGCTTGTTTACTTCACTTTTATTACGTAATATTTTTACGTAATCACGCAGATTTTGCGAACGAGACGCACGGAAAAAAATCGCAACTGTATAGTTTCTGGAAATTGCAAAATTATATGATTTTTATTCAATCAACGATCAACGAACAACAATCGGATACAATACGACGATTGACTATGTTCAGCGGGATGGACATCACACGGCGCTTTGATAAATGCGTTACGTCCACGAGTCTCTCGTAGTCGTTAATTTATCGGTATGCCGATAACGCAATTAACGAGTTGTAAAGTGTATGGGTTACTGCATCATAAATTAGACGCGTTGCATCACTTTTCTGGTTTGCTCGCGAGCACGCGCACTCTTTTTTTCTTTGGCCACGTTTGAATCCCGCTAACAACGAGACCGTTCTTTCTAAATACACTCTTCATACACTCTTTTTCTTTTATCCATCTCATCCGTTCTTTTCTCTTTCTCTGCTTCTTTGAAGCGTGAATGTATGTACGCGTGTGAATATGTATGCTTATTTTAAAGGTGGAAGATAAAGATAAATGCATATAATATTGTCGTATATAAAACAAATATATTTCATACAGTTCTATGCGTTCTATTCTTTTAATATGAATGCATTACACCACTTTACTAATAGCTGAAGAATTCTTTGTGCAACATTTTCATGAATCAGACCGAAATATTAGTGAAAATTAGCGAAATCAAACTTGCATAAATGAATCAGCTGCTTTGAAAAGTGATATAAATTGACAATGAATTTAAAAAAGAATGAAATTGGCTTTTATTAAGAATTGTTAAATTTTTTAATTTTGTTTCTAAAATATGTGTAGTCTACTGTAGAACAATTTTCGAAATTTTACAACTTTGAGAATGTAAAAAAATTCTTTTTAATATCGCATGTTGCTCTTTCGAGATAATTGTTGCCTTTTAACAAATTTATAAAATATTTAAATATTAAAAAATAAAGAAAATAATATTAAACTGTAAAATAAAGGGTAGATGTTAAAAAATGATATAAAGGATAAAGCAATAGGAAAAAAATGTATAATTCCGGGAACAGCTTGCAAATAAGATAGAGGATACGCAATTTTATACCGAGAATACAAAATAAATATCGATGTCAAACTGCATTATCGGCAAAATATCAGCAAAAAGATTATTTCTCCGCGGAGTGATTGGTGACTGTTAAATTCGAAAAATCGACGGTAACTTATATCAGGCGATTCTTACGTCACTTTATAATCGGTTTCGGATTTCGGCACGACGCGGCAAAAAATCGAATGGGCAATCGTAAATGTCCGGCACATAAAATACCGCAATTTAAACCTCGTTAGCCGATAAGCAACGACCGATACGAGAATCCACCTGTATGCCTTTAAAACAGTATAATCATACATGCGTATTTGCGGATGTCATCTCAACGAATTTGGTTTCGGGATACGTTTTTTTTCGTCAATTATGCAAATTATTGCATCAACTTTTATTGATGATTTCTTAACGATTTAATCTTGGCAACGAAATTATTCGAAAATTATTCATCGATATTTTTGTCGACAATATATTTTTTACAAACTAACCAACCAAAGAGTCTTTTTGGAAAGTTTTATATAATCAAAATATTATTAAGAATTAATACATATTACTATCCGAATGGATCATTAATGTGATCACTAGTGATTTAAATAGCAAGTGCCATTATCATTAAATTAAATCGCAAAAATTTGTTAACTCTTTGAATTTATTAAAGTAATTTATTAATTTTCAAATTTTAAGCGCAAATTTACACAAGATAAATCGTTCAAAATTTTCGCGATTACTACTAATAATAATTTGATTGAGAAATTCTATTCGATAAATTTTATAATGGACAAATTGGATGCAGCAATTACCAGCAATTACTTACAATTAACTTATTCATAATTTAATAACAAGTTAATTCCATTTACTACAATTATCATTAACAAATTAGTCATACAAAGTTGAATCTTTCATGAGTTATTTAATTTTTCGACGATTACCGAATTTTCGACAGTGTCGCAATATCATAAGTGGTTTAAAATTCGAGTTTTTATAATAAAAGTTTTTTTCTTGTCAAAGAACAAACAACCGCGCTGTATTTCACTTGCGACGAAACGCGTGGTGAATGACGAAAGCGAGATAGTATTAATATATCTTAAGAGTATAAACTCAAGATAACACTCTTTGTCCTAATTACCTCGACCCAGATTCGTGAAAAACATTACGCCGCGAGATTGCGGGGAAAAAAAGGATTAAATTAGATCAACGGGGAGCGCGCTTTGTCCGTGTCCGTTCTGTTCCACGGAAAGGAAAGTGCGTGATGAACCGCAAAAAAAAAAGATCGCGAATTGATTAAGCGAGCCTGTCATAAACGTCGGATTGCGGCGGCATCTCGTTAGCATAGCGGAAATAATTTCACTATCTTCAGAACGCACGCCCGCGAGGTGAGTATGATTTCCATCGTGTCGAACAAACAGTCGTTCAACGAGTTTGTTACACGTCGTTCTGAATTAACGATGCGTCTAGTAATGATCGATCAACAAGATTACGCCGACCACTTACGCGCGAAAATAGCGCGTTTGAAACGGCATAACGCGTCATTCTTTAATAACAGTTCGATAAAGGTAGAAATATATCGAGTGTCGAAAGATTAACGATCATAAAGACATTTCGCGTTAATTAATGAAGCCAATGCGAATATCCGATTGAAGTAAATTACATACAGTATTGACATTATATCGCCACGTCACGCTCGGCGATGCAACGTCAATATACATATACATTATGCTGAAAGGCGAAAATTTAATCAATCGCGAAAATGACGGCATTTTTAGCCTAGGATGATCTATAACGGGGCTTATCGACTATCAGTGGCAATTTTATGCAAAGCCGCGCGCGACTTCATCTGTCTGCCGATTTTTATCGGCTAAAAATACATACTCATTGACTGCCAAACACGCAACGGTGTCGTTCGCCGAAACATGCAAAACAAAATGTGTATGGCTGCATCTATTTCGAGCGCGACCATGTCGATAACCTTATTAAGGAATGTACGTAAAAGGGATTTTAAAATCTTACACATTATACAGTTGCGTCACGTGTAAAATATTCATGCGGGATGCGAAATATCTGATAAAAAAGAATTGTCAATAAAATGCTTGATAAAATTGCTTGATAAAATGCAAAAGTTTATAGCAATATACAAACAGGAAAATTCTGAAAAACATATCTGTAATTGTAAACACATCTCGATATACATGATGTGATAATAATATTAAAATATTTTATCCAAGAAATTCCAATCTCGAGAACTCTCGTGTCTTCTCAATGAGTTTTACGATTAATATCCATTTTTTTTATGATTAATATCCATTTCTATCAATTAGATTAATTTTAATTTCGATTTAACTTACTTTTTAGTTCCAAGAATTAGAAAAAGATAAAAAGTAAGTTAAACCGAGATTAAAGTTAATCTGCGTTAATAAAAATGGACGTAATACAAATTTCTCGCATTTCTTCCGCCTCGCAAAGAATTAGATAAAGAGCGCAAACATTCTTATTGAAGAATTGATCTTATTGGATTGGTCGATTCCTTAGAAGCGTCTTGTTCGAGGGGAACAGCCGCATGTTGCACTTATAGGCTATTAACGCGATAAACGCGTAATAACGCGCAACATTCGGGACGTGCGGCGATTGATCGAAAGTTCGGCCTTGAACCGTCTTGATAGAATAATCGGACATTTTCGAAGGAGCCGGTTCTATGTCGACGTCAACGTCGCAAGTGCGATTCGTGATGCGAAGCCAAAGGAGAAAAAAACAACGAGAGACATCGATCGAGAAAATTACTGACTAAACCGACAATCTTTAGCTGTACGAATGGCTGTCGTAAAAAAAAACAACTGACGAGATGAAAAGTGCTAAGTGGACGGCAAATAATCCGTTCGGGAGAACGATAAGTAACGCGCGGGAAATGTGAAGAAAATCGACTATCGACTAGTTAATTGCGATAATTTTAAAAAGGCATTGTCCTAATTGAAAATGAAAAATTACGACGCTGTATTAATTTAACGCGGAAACTTTTTCGCATTAAACGACGATACCATCTGTCGCACGATAAGAAAACACACACATAAAAATAAGGAGAATAATTTTCTTTGATGGATCTTACAATCCACATCACCCTTCACAAATCGTGCTATGCACACTGAGAGGAAAAAATAGTTGCAGTAACTATAATATCACTGTAATTTATAGTTATTTCAAATTCAATCACATTTTTATAGTTACTCAAACAATAGGTATAAATTGTGATTGGTTTAACATTTTATTAAAGTCCTCATAATTATAATTTGATCCATGCAACTTATACGGTATGCATATAATATGGTTATTAACTAAAACGAGATTTAGTAAATTGTACTATAAAACAATGTAATAGTAACTACAATTTATATCATTATGAGCATATGATTATTATGCCAATATTATAGTAATAATTACTATAAAAATGATATTCTTGACTAGAATTATTTTACTGTGCAATTATGGTCATAAATACCACATACTTTTCTCTCAGTGCAAGCTTAACTTTGCGCAACATTTATGAAAATATTTACAGCTCCGCTTTATGCATATACTTCACGTGCGCTTTGTAAGTTTAAATTGTACTTATGAGAATATCGATATCTCTCAGTTTTATGTCGTGCGAGACTGGTTTAAAACGACGTCGACGTCGCGTTACGCGATTGAAAAATGTGATCACTTGGAGCTTACCGCGCACCCCGTTTCTCCATCATCCAAGATTTTTCTCCCCCCTTTTATTCACTCTCTCGCGGAGCACCAACACGCTTGACGTCACGACAGCACAAACGTTCCCTCGGCGTCGAAGGCGTAGTCCGATTCCGACACAGAACGTTCAGTTCCGATGACTCCTCGCTACGATGTTTTTCGACGATCGATCCCATAGCTGCTTCGGGGGGGAATTCGTAATTTCCTGCGCGAGGAGATCGTAATCTGAGCGTGGAATCAACATTCGCCGACGCGAACTTTCCTGAGCGAAACTCATTCGAAAATTCTTGTCAGCAGTATCGATCGATAAAAACACTCCGTGTTGGTACTTGTTGTCCAAGATTTCTATCTATTTTTGCAGCCGATTCCGTATTTGAGGATACCTCGCTTCGGTCACTCGACACCTCGCGCTCGCAAAGTATTGTACTACTCAGCACATAAACTATCAGGTTCACGGTCTATTGTTAAAAAATCCTAATCTGCTTCCAAGTTCCAATTTTCAATTCTTTCGCTTTTCGAATCGAATCGACGGGATCTCAGAGATCCATCCAGAATCAAAAATCCAAATCACTCACGAAGCACCAGTTAGCCATCACTCGACGGAAGGCCGGATCGCTGAGGAATCGCCTTAAAAATCCGGATCACAGCCAAAAATCGCACAATGTCGCCGCGTTATCGCGCGTTATCTCGCGACGAGCCTCCCTCCAAGTCCTCCCTTCGCGCATCCATCCGCGACACCTCCAAACTTCTTCGCAGCTGTCGCTCCTCTCTCGTCCTCACCGCTCCGGCAGAGCCGGCGAGCTCTCCTCCGCGAGAGGGAAAACGTGCGCGCCCGCGCGCGCGCCTCGCTCGCGCGGTAGCGCAAGTCGTCGCGAAATGCTCTCGCACTTCTGCCGACGTCACCACTTATCGCGTAGGAAAGCACCTTGCATCACGAGCGGCGTATATCCACGCAGCCGTCACCCAGTTGTCACGGAGCACCTCCCTCCCCCTCGCCGCACGTCCACCGATTCGTCATCTCCCCTCTCGCGCTACGTCCAAGAGTCTCCGCTCTTTCCGTTGCTCCCTCCTCTCGTTCGCCGCTGCTCCTGACGATAGACCACCACCTCTCTCTCTCTCTCTCTCTTTCTCTCTCCTTATCTTCTCCCTCTTCCCCTGCCTCGTCTATGTTGACCGCTAAACGAGCGGCATACGTATGCGCGCGCGCGCGCGAAGGCTGGTGCGGTCGGTATGAGTTATGCCGGGCCGTTACGTACACGCGGACACACTGGAACAGCGGCTCGCAATCGCACACACGGTGGATGTGGCGAAATTTTTGCTTAATCCACTTGGCGACGATTTTTCGAGCTTATTCGACTAGTCGGGCATCACGCTTCTTTATTTAATTCTGTGATTATCTCCGCTCGCGCGCACCACGTCGTTTCTTCACTTATGTACTTCACTTGTGATCTTCACAGTTGTCCCCTATCTCCATAAGATTGTGATACTTTTGCTTTATCGTTTCGTACCGTGCAATCTTACAATCCTCGACCGCTTCCTTCGGAGTCATTAAGATTAGCTAACCACTCGCAACGCTATTTAATTGAGCTCACTTTAGTCGAGCGGTTGTCACGTTGGCTTCGTATCGCCGAAGGAATTCGCGCGATGCGGCGCGGCGCGGCGCTCGATGCCGAAGGCGAGAGAGCGCGCAGACTGACGCGGATTCGGCACGCGCGTGCCGAAGACACCGGATAGAGCAGCACGAAGCTCGAACACGCATAACCGGAGTCGCGTTGCGTCGGCGCTTTTCGCGACGCGACGTGCCGCCGCGCCGCTCGGCTGACTCTCGACGTCCGCGACTACTAGCCGCGAGCGCGCATGGTCGCCTGAGCGAGCGAAATCTGAATTTCTGATATTATCGAAAATGATGTAATCGCAGCATTCTTCGATGACGGATACCACTAGAAAAGATCGCTGCTTTAGTTTCTTATTTATCTTGAATTCTTATTCACTGAACTTTTTTTGAATCTCTTTGTGATCCATGTACAGCAGCACATAAAAGAAAATTATGAAGAAAAGAAGAATAGTATTTTGTATTAATATAAACTCGAATAATAAATCAAATATAAACAGCTTTTTATTAAAGCTTTTGTTAAAAAATTGTACTTTGTTGATTTTTCCAAAGCAATTGTGTGAAAATTGTTCGTAGAGTTTTTCTCGGACATCGCTGCGATATCTTCGCATAAATTGACAAATTAGAACTGCCTATCTGCATTTTATTATAAAAATATGAAAGTTAAAATTTTATTATTATGAAAATATTGAAGAGCTATTTTGAAACTACCAAAATATGCTTCTCGCTTTTTCAGCATCTTTATAAATTTATTACAATTATATTTCAATGCCGTTTTCATATCCGTTTCCCCACTTAATAATTCTTCTATCAAAATATAAGCATTTATAAGAGTAAAAATATATATGTTAAATATCAATAGAAAGAGAGAAACAAATTTAATATTTTTAAATTGTTTATCGTTGTGACAGCATTAATAATTAACAGCTAGAAACGTAAAATTTCTTTTGAGTAGCACACCGTAAAAATAGAAAGAGATAATCGTTCGAGTATCCAGCGAAAAGTATCCACGTTAAGACGCCGAGGTATCGATGGTCGGATAACGTGACGCGGCATCACGTTAGACGCGCTTCGTTCCACTTGCGATGGGAACGTTATATACTCTGCGGAGTAGTGAATCCCTCGACGCTATCTACGATAGTCTCCCCGGGCTCGATGGATGCCTTACACCTCACCAATCACGAAGGAATCGCGCGAACGCGGGCGAAACACGGCGCGCGGCTGAGCTATACGATTCCTTCGCTTCCAATCGTCCTTGACACACTTCCGCTCCGCCCGTCCCGCGCACCGAATCGATGCAATCGCGGAAGTTACGCGCGCAATACCCGCTGCTCTTATCCTTTCTGTACAGGGTGTTTCACGCAAACGAGCTGTTCCTATCCACCTTTCATTCACGAATTTGAATCGAAGCTCGTTAGCTCGATCAAGATCATAATAATTACAGGAATTCAATTACAAGAAGAATTGTAGAAAATGTACGTCAACATTTTCCAGGAAAATCAAAATTCAGATTCGATCAAAAACAAACGAAGCTCCGCCTTTCGAGCGCTACAAAGAGAATTTTACGAAGCTGTTCCGATGAATGTCGAACGGACAAAAATATCCGCGTTGCGCCAAACGCACGACGACTATAATGCGTTGCACACGTGCAGTGGATACTCGTCGTACGTCAAGCGTCTTGCATTAACGCCTCGAGCGTACCATTCGTTACTTCACACTTCGACGTGCTTTGGCAATCCTCCCTGTATACCCGAGGCTCGCTTTAACATTCTTTTTTCCTCAACCCAACGGCGTTAAGTAGATAATGAATGATCACCGTTCGCTCTAAACGTACTTGACGCTCCATATTCCCGCGCTACGGCACCAACGAGCGTCATCTTCCGATCCTCTCGTCGTCCTTCTCCCTACGCACGCACTCACGCACGCGGGCAGGCAGGCAGGTAGGCAGGCACGCACCAAGACGCACGTCTTTCGCAATCTCCCGCGGAGCCCCGAAGACGGCCGAAGACGTCTCGCTGACGCACGAGGAGGCAGAAACGAGCGGGCAGGCGAAGCAGGTACCGACGCGCGGCCGCGGCGTGGCCCGCTCCGACTTGGCGCGGCCGAGTATCGCTTGTGGGTCGAGACTCGTATATGCGGGACCTGTACCCCGCGTGTAATATAGGTCAGTGGGCCAGGGCGATCGCGGACGGCAACGCGGACGTGCGCGCCGCGGCGCGTCGCGTCGTGCCGCGCGCGCAACGCGCGCGTTCGAGCTGTGGCCTGCCTCTGCCTGCCTTTACCTGCTTGCCTGACCTGGCCTTCCTATCGTTGCACCCCTACACCGCCGAAGCGTACTATCTTCAACCTGGCGAATGTTTAACCCCGGGGCGGAATATCTCGCCCCCTTTTTCAGCCGTGCGAAAACGCAACGTTGACGAGAGGGAGGGAGAGAGAGAGCGCTATTAGGGATGTTTACTCTTAAACGGGCTATTGATCAAGAGACTCGCCGACACGCGTGTCTCGCGACAAGCATGTGATAGAGATAATAGATATGTAAATGAAACGTTGCGCGGAAAATGAAAATGATGAATGGATCGCGCGGAAGATTGAAAGTGATAAATGACTGCGTGGAGGATCGGCCGCTCGCTATATCTCTCTTCCGCGGAACGAGAGGCGGCATTTTTTTGAAAATAAGTGGCCCGTATCCTTTAAACTGGAGCGTGTTACGTGGAAAATCGAAAATAGCTGAATAATACATGTGATTAATGAGAATAATTGAATAATATATATTATTATTAATATATATAGGTTTCATTAAATTTTATAAAATTCGCATGTAGAATGTATCGAAAAGTGATTATGGCCTTACGTAAACTTGCAAAATTACAAAAGAAATCTCACGATGCAAGTTAGAAGACGTTATTTCGATGAATATTAATATTCTATGCTAGTTTTATTAATGTTAATATTATTCAATATATCATTTTTGGATAGATACTTGTACTGTTTTAAATAAAATTACTATCGATATTCATTTCGCAAGAAATCGAAAGTCTTTCAATTCCTAAACTCGTCAAATAGTCCTTGAAACTTTCCAAACACGTACGCAATGCTTTATGAAAATAAATACAAAATTAACACTAATTCACAAGCTACACTTTCTACAGTAATTGTAGAAAATTAAGTGTGTTACGTATAAAAATATATCAGCGTAAGTAAGGCAAGCTCCGTTGGAGTCTCTGATCGATAAACTGACTAACATAAAAAGCGTAGTCGAAGGTTAATTCCAGAAGATTTTTCGCGCGACTTGCACTTTATTCTTACCTCACGCTCATTCGGCACGACCTACGAGCCCGCTAGATTTTGTCATTAACGACAAGCAGATAGATAATGAAAGCGACTTATTTATACAGGAAGAGGAAGAACGTAAAGAGCGGAATGTAGATATCGGAAAGCTCCGGGAAAAGCAGGTTAATACCGGGACCGTGTACGCGCTCCTAATGCCTCGGATGCCGTTTTGTTTTTAATAATGTCGTACTCCGCGCGCACTTTGTCCGACGAGAAACCGCGGAAAATTTAATTTCGTCGTCTCGCTGGAATAAATGAAAGACATGAATAGCAAGTGGCCGGCATCTCCGAACGACTTAAGCATTTCCGACGGCGAACTCTCGGCGGTCCGCTGTAATCTCCGGAGAAAAGAGAATATGCACGGGAAAAAGAGAGAGAGAGAGAGAGAAAAAGAAGACCGACTGAACTGCGCAATACGCATGTAACACCTACGCGAACGTGAAATTAATATCGATAACCGAAATGACGCGATGCGCGATGCGACGCATAAAGTAAGTAAAGTCCGACGTTGCTTTTTTCCCCCTCTTCGTTCGCCGTTGCGAGAATTAAAGTCCACGCCCGGAAATAAAAATACACGCGTGTATAAATTTCGCGATTGCGCGAGACGTGACGGTTCGCATATTTTTCTAGTTTAACGGTCTTAACTAACTTTGGTCATCGTCATAAAACGTGCCGTTTAATATCGGCACGCCTGTATACGCCTCGTTTTCCCGTCGGGCATTCAACACGCATGTACACCCGATCCTTATCTCGTGTCGACGAGCTTTATATTAGCTAAATAAACCCAAATAAAGCCTCGGAATCTAGCGATCGTATTTTAGAACTAATTATAACTGAAATATAATTAGAAGACAAGACAGTAATAGCGAAAAATTAATTACATTGTTTTTCTGCTTGCGAATTTTACGTGGTCAAATTTCACTTGTCCACTTAACTTTACTCGTTTTTCGTAAACTAACTAATTTTGCATATATACGTAACATTAAATAACTGAGAGATACACAAGATAAATGAGTCACCCTATCATGTATATAAAATGTGTGTGTGTATGTATACATTGCGGTACATTTATTGACGTATCACTCTGAATATATGAATTATATATAACACTCTGCTATATATGAATATTATATATAACATTCAAATTTAATTTAGCTATAACCTATCGCATTAGCTTTCGTAAATTGCGTGTGTAACTGCATAATTTATTGATTTCATATGTAATAATGTAATTTAATTTAAATGATGCTTCTTAACCGTTTATTAATATTTGCAATTTCATTACGTGTGAACATAGCTACATAGTTATTATAAGATTTATTGGGTCGTCAATGTATCGCAATAAAATAGACAGATACTTTTATTTACTCTAAATCAAGAAGCTGGTAATATTTATATTCTAAATATTACCATGTAAATATTTCGTATTAAAAAAAACCGATAGGTCAGGTTTTCTCGTAACTATAAGAACAGATTAAATGGAGAATCCTATTTAAAAAGTTTGATTACGAGAGTTGTCGCGCCATTATTCTCATACTAATTATACTTCTGGAAACGCACTGCAAAACGTGTCAAGTGAGCTGTCGTGACTCTTTGCAAACTGAAAACTAAAACTTCTTTCACATAAATCGTATTTTAATTAATAAAACTGGCGACACTTTTGAGACACCCTATATGAAGATCCGCGCGCTTGCAACAGTGACACTCGCACTTTCACGGACGAGAACACCTGTTCTCGCGGTGATCAAACACGGCGAGATATCGCGTATCAATAGCGAGGATCGACTGAGAATACTCGCCAAGATTGACGTCCGTCAATCCGTAAGACATGAAGAGAGCCGCACCGTTTTTTATCGACTTTTGCATGCAAGAAACGAAATGTAATCGGCCATTCCTCAAAAATTCACTGCTCGTTTCTTTAAGAAAATTACTACGATAAAGTTTCATGAGAATTTAAAGTGGCTTCGACTAAAAATACCAAAAATTAATTATTAAATATCAAAAATATAAATAAAAAGAAGCTATACGATTGTATTTATAAATTAGGACTTAATAGAAAAAGAAATGTGTATAAAATAAACGGAGGGAGATTTGTAGAAAAGCGAAGAAAGGAAAGGACTTTTCCAACAAAAAAGGTTTTCTCTTGGAATTTTGTTATTTTTTTGTAGCGCTAACTCAATTCATTATGGAATTTTCTCTCTAAATTTCCTTTCTATCTATTATCAAATTCTAAAAACCCCACATTACTTTTTTAATGCACTTACAAAGTCTATGACTTTGAAATAATCTTTCATTATAAGATAATTTTTAAAATAGTATATACTATAATAAAACAATTAAAAATTAAAAATTTTCATTATTAAATTAATGTAATAATATAGTCATTGATTGAGCCTAACAATACGAGCTTGAATTTTGTGAAGAGCATAAAAATGAGCTAATTCATTCATGGTTTTTCATGGTTTTTGGGCGATTGAAGGGCGATCGGTTCCAGGAACGAAAGTGCACCGTTATTCGTGTGTCGAGTCACTCGGCATAGTCGCCAAGTTTCATACTCAGATTGACATGCCTCTCGGGGTCGGCGCAGCCCGAAGTCAGACGTTAATCTACACCGCGAATCAGAGTCAGTGGCGATCCGTAGAAGGCGATCGCGCATTTAAATTGGTCGAGGTCTCTCGGTTACGCTCGAGTAGTAACACACTTCCCCAGCTCGGGTATGCAGCTGTAAACTGTTCTGCAGACGCGAGCGCAGCCACGGCCATCGACCAGAGTTCCCTCCGCTCGCGTATATACGGTGTCCCGGAAACCATCAATCTCTCATTCCGCCCGGGGATTTTTCGATCAATTTCCAACTGGACCTTTGTTCCAAATAAAAGTCTTGCAACTTTCTATGCGACAAATAAAGTAGAACGACATTTGTATATCTGTATAAATATTTATTATTGTTCTGTTTTGAGAATATATCAATTTACTTTCTTTTGTAATCTCAATATCATTATGCAGATCTCTAAAAAAAATTATAGATTGTAACTTCAAGTCGCGAAAAAAATTATGTGTCTCCATTTTTTTATCGATACTGCAATAATCTTGTAAAAATATTCATATTGGCGATAATTCGATCATTAAATTTTTCCTGAAAAATAACGCGATTTTGTCGGAGAATTGACAGTTTTAAGGGGCACCCGGTAGACTTGAGGTATTCTGTATATACCTTTCGCCGCTCGAGTCTTCCTACCGAGTTCAGGTTCACACCCGCGTTACCCTCCTTTATCACCGGAACGCGAGGGAAGGGAACCCTAAAATATCATACGTTTCTTTTTCTCTTAGCCTTCACGTCGCAAAGTTGATTCATACCATCGGCGAAATAGAAAGTCTCCACATCGCAATACAAGGCGAACGGAACTCGCGGAGAGCGACGCAAATATCAATGCTATTCTTAGCTTTATTTATTGCAATTGCATGATACCGGTCTTGCACAATGTTTATGTAAGGAATAAAGATAGTGCGAGCGCGCGGAGGGCCCTGCATTTTTTTATAGGTAACTTTAAAAGCTTCGCCTCCCTTTTTCGCTCGTCCCAATTGCAAAACGTCGCGCAGATTGCGTAACATTTGAATTATATGAGACGCTATTTCGATCGTTTGTATGCGATTTAATCATCTATTGCCCAATGTAATTTTCAAGTCACGTATCGGTTTTATTGTCTCTCTCTCTCTCTCTCTCTCTCTTCTTTATGCATCATATTTCGCCCACCGCATAGATATCGTTCTTTTGTATTATAGTTATCTGAAATTACCACCCGCCCATCGTGTTGCAAGAATCTTTCGATACAATTGAAAGATTAGTCTCTACCGTGCGACGTACAAATTCTTGGATATTTTATCCCCCGGAAGAAAGTTTCTTGACACACATACCGCGGTCAACGGTATTACATCCCGATTTTCTCGCTCGCCGATCGAGCAGGCATTCCCGACAAACGCGATGCGCCGGATCTCCCGCTGACCGAGGAACGATGATAATTTTGAAAGTGAATTCAGTTACCAGGTGAAAGCAGCCGCTACCGATGTCCCCGGTGCGAGCGACGAACGTGACACGATGACCAAATTCGATTCGATTCTAAGCCCGAAAGCTTCGGATCTCGAAACCGTAAAATGCACATTGCGAAACCGCTGTAACTCGATTTTTGAAGGAACAGACAATTAAATTAACAGTGAAAATAAAAGACCAATCTGAAACTAATAATCGTTAAAATATCTATCGTTACTATTAATTTACGAAAACATTAAAAAAGAGATTGCTTCGTCTAAATGTGTGTAAAAGTTGCAACATTTTGCTCGACTCAAAGATTTATATTCGACAGTCTTTGTCGACGGTCTTTTTTTAGCTATAATTGTGCAAATTTTCTTATTTTTAACGCCCGAAAAGTGGAACGTTCTGAAAATCGAGGAAATATTGGCCCATATTCCCGCCATACATTCAGCAGTAAATGTGACAAACGCGATCTGATCCAAGTTTTGTTTGCTTAACGCGAAGATCGCGGTCAATGTCAGCGTGAGATGAGAATCGGAATAAGCACATTCAACGCTAAATGCGTGGCAGGAATATGGTCCAATATATATTACACCACCCACTTGACTTTGATGACCAAATGCTCCGCTACTCTAACAATAACTGTCGAATTTTTGACTTTAACTTTTCCATTTTATCAAAAATGGAGTACATCTAGTGATGACACTGAATTTCTTCACATTCTCCTCATTATTTCATTCTTAAAGTGATTAATTAAATGATAAGTGAAGATTATTTTTAAAATAATCTTAAAAATATTTTTCTTAGAAACATCTTTTTTTATTATACTATATAATAGAATAAAAATTATTTCAACTTCTGAATAAAAATAATTTCACTTTCTAAATAAAAACACGTTTATTTCTTCATTAAAGAGGAAAAGATAACTCGGGCTGAAACATTGATGTCCCGCTTTCGTAACTTAAAAATCTGGTTGTCTTAAACGATCGTCTCTCCTTTCTGCCGCGTGCCTTCTGGCCCTTTTATTAGGGATTCAGATCGCGTCACATCGAAGAAACTCGCCTGCCGACGAAACCCATTGACGATACGCGGCGATATTGCGCAATGGATTTAATTCTCGACAAAATAATTCCGGAATACGAAACTACACGCTGACTGGAGTGGTTTCTTTTTTTTTTCCTCTCTTCTGCGGCCGGATTGCATCGCTTTTGCAATGATCCGTGGACTTTTTTTAAAGTAAATGTGTGTCTTAAATGCTCGAAAGTACATCTTGGATTCCATTTAACTCAATTTACTTAACTTCAAGGCCTTTAAATTAAGATATAAATGAAACGCATATGTTAATTACATGTCGCGTTAGTTAATGCTTCTGGTATTTCTGGATTATATTATTCCAGACACTTCCTGTGCAAATTTCACTTCTCGTGTATCTTATTTACGATATTTTACTGTACTTACATTTAACGGCAATGCCAATTTTTCCGCAGGAAATATCAAATAAGATTAATATTTTAGAGCTCATTAAAGCCCGACATCGATGGCATAAGATATTTTCATTTCAAAATGTTCATATAGGATGTTCAAAAATTGTAATCATTATCATTCATATATAATTATATTTATAATATCATTCAAAATTGAGCAAAATTTAATGTTTAAAATGTATCGCAAAATCCAAGTTTCTTTTTTATACCGGTATGCACGGTACATAATTCTTTACAAAAATGGATTTCGATGTTCAATATCTGCCGGTTCGCGAGTAAGATGACGATGATAGATCACGTACTCGAGGCTCTCGGAAGGACGTGTCTCCTCGGTTGAAATTGAAAGCGGAGCATAGCGAGACACGTGTTCATACGTCACGATCAATCAAGCGGAGGTTTCAACGACGACACCGCACCACTTCGGTTATTTTCGTACCCCCTACGAAATTGACTTTAAGACACGCCCTTGTATCTTTTGGAAAAAATTCCATGAAAAACTATCGTTGTATTAAGCTAATCTAATCTTGCCGCGTAGCGCGGCAAATAGTAGCGGATGTGCTTGTCACACGTGTTTCCCCACCGCTTATTTATAATATATCAATTTTATAAAATTATATTGAAAACTAATTCTTGTATTTTACATTTTGTATACCTGATATAATTTTCAATTATAATTATTATTTAAATTATCATGTTTTAATAATTCATTATTTTATATGTAATATTTATTATCTATTAATTTTTTTCAGAAATCAATGCAACGGTCTAATAATATACACTTTCTAAAATAATTAAATTTATAACAATATAAATTATAGATTCTGCTTTTTTTGTTTCATCAAAAAATATTATTTCCAATGTTTCTTTTCTGAAGATTTGAAAAGTTTAAAAAGTAAACTATAAATGAACATAATACGTAATTTTTTATCTACGTTTTTTTATCTACAATTAACGATTAATTGTAATAATATAAAATTATCACAATATTTAAATCGCGTCCTTTTTTTATTTTATTCCTGAAATAGTTTACTTTCCCCTCAAGGAACTTCAAATCAGAGATAAATTTTTTGAAGATACTTTATTCTGGAGGATCATTCGTTCTGACCGCGGATACATTGACAAATTTAATCGGACTCCATCAACTTGATGTCAAACGCGAAAAGGATTAGATCAACAGGTACCTGGTGACAAATGCGCTTTGAGCTGCACTTCAGACGAATTCCTCAAACACATTGAGGACATTGAGAACTTGGACGCTCAAAGTGCTCTCTGATGTAAAGTATTTTTCAAAAACGTAGTTTATTCTCTCTCATCCCTTTGACAATAGTAATAGTTGATTCTCCTATTTCCTACGTCTCTCTCTCTCTTTCTCGTCGTGCCGGACGAAAGTTCCGACCCATCGAACCACAGATAATCTTATCATGAAAAAATCCCTGCATCCAAAATGCGAGAGACGCTTTGCCGCTTTAATGCTCGTCGCCCCATTAACAGCGCATTGCAAAATCGCTAACGTGACAGGTGGCATCGCAAAAATATCCTTAAATTCCTCTCTTCTTCCTTCTCGCCGTTGACGAACATCGCGAAGGTACGACGAAGATGGAACGAGGAGGAAGACGGAGGTGGAATCCGCGGAATGATATTTAATACCTGTAGCCCGAGGATGGCGGATGAGATGAGATATGCTGACGGTAAACACGCGGACATGACGCGAGGGGATAGACAGGAAGGGGTTACGAGGATGGCAGGATCGTGCGCGCATCGAGTTGCCATGTCGACGGTGCACGACGCGACTCCGCGATGACGTAACTCGCGTCTTTGCGTCACGGGAGACGCTACGGGGGGATGGAGAATAACCGGAGCGGCGGCGCGGGGTAAAAAGGGACCGCGGGACGCGCGGGGGCGCGGGAGAGAGAGACCGGTGGTTTTAGGCTCGCGCTTGTAGGGCACCAACGAGCCGGTTACGTAATCTACAACGCCGAGATAGGTACGGATCGATCGTTTTCGCCGGCGAAAAAAGGGCCTGCGCGCCCCGATTGGGCGCGAAGGTGGTGCCCAAGGATCCTGGCCGGACGAGTTGCGGAGCAACCTGAACCGTTCCGAGCCCACCGGAATGGTGCCTTCTGACTGTCGGCTTTGAAATACTGTCGAGGAGAATATTACAATATATCTTAGTATTTTATTTATTAGTGAAGATACGTTTATTTATTAAATTTGTTCTTATTCGGCAATAATTATTCAGATTTAGATTTTAATATTCGTTGATTCTAAATTTTATAACGACTTAAGTAAAAAAAATTCCTTTATTCATTTGAAGGATAAAAAGCTTTAAATATTTTAGAAATATGTAACTAATTAAAAAAGTAGTACTTTTACATTGTACTTTTACATTGTAGTCGATTTCTAATAAAATGCGAAATTGATCAAAATTTGAAAAAAAAAAACTGACAAAGTTTGTTAATTTCGATTGATCAGTTATTCGAAGTCAGAAGTCAGAAATCAGCTCCTTGCAATTTCTAACTCGCATCAACATTCATTTTTGCGGCATGTCGATACATATAGACACAGTCTCGATATTTCCTTTCGTCCTCGATAGAAAAAAAAGGCTTAGTTTCTCAACATTATAATGGTGGCATTCGTGGACTGCCTTGGATAACTAATTTCGCTTAACCAGTTCGTGCGTAATTTTCCTCTCGGGCTTCTTTGCGAAATGTTCAATTACACGAAAGATCGAAGTAGAACTTACGAAGGAAAAAAAGAGGAGACACTGTCTACTCGAAACGTGAAGGTGTTGCGTAGGATGTTACAATTAAGAATGAAGGTACTCTCGGGGTTGATCGACCGGCGTGTATTTCATCGCGTGTCGTTCAACTCAATGAGGGTGAGTGCCATCCCTAATCTATTTTTACTAAAATTTCCCCCAATCTCTTCACCCATCACGCGACATTAAAGAGCAATACCCGAAAACTAATCGAATGTCTTACATAAATTGTTATTTTAAAAAATGTATAAAAAACCAAAAAATGATTAAAACAAGTGAAATCGCATGCAGACTCAAAAAGACTTTTTTTTTTAGAAAACTTATCGAAAAATCGATTCGCAAATTCGTAAAATTACAACGTATTTTATTGCAATTTTCACCAGTTGATATTTTACTGCGATATTTCAAATGAAAAAAAAAAAAAAACACTCAGGAACGACGTATTTTAACATACATGACAGATACCTGCAATCGCAAATTACGTCAAGCACATTTTAAACACACGTTTATTACTGAAATAATAATGGGTCGAAAACTATATGTTCTATTTTGCAGCTAAAAGTATTGAGATTAAGCGTCCCTTAATAACTTCAAATTCACTCCCTCCATGCTTCCTCGTTCGCGTCTTTCGTATGTTAATGGAAATTACAGATTCGACAAGCGACAAAAAAAGATTCTTGCACTCATGCCATCCAGTCGATAGATTGCGATACACGTTCCCGTCTCGCCAGAAAAATCACAGAAAGGCCTGTAAACGCGCGATTCCGCGTGGCGTGACGCGCGAAGCAATTTCCCCCCCTGTGGATCGCGATTCACTCGCGCGTGACGAGGATGATTGTCGCGCGGCGGTTTGAGCGATATTTAATTACACACGAGAATGAGGCGCGCACGAGCGAGCGAGCGCGGTGCCGACGACCGTGGCGATTATTATCCTACTTAACGACACGGCTGCGCGAAAAACGCAGGCTAGTCGGTCGATACATGCGTAGGCGTATTTCGAATCGACGACGATGAGCATCGAGACGAGATGATGGCGGGGAAAAAAATCAAGTTTTCTCCGACGCGAGATAAAAAACCGCGACGATTTCGTCGTACTTTGAGCGCACGTAGCTAAACCGCTTTCCAACTATCGAATACGACTAACGACATGCAAATTCATCTTGCACTTTGCATATCGCACGCGATAGTTTGTATTTCGCAATTTACGTCTTGCATCCCTAAATCCCCTACGTTTTGCGCCGTTTAATGTCTGGTATCTTAAATGTCGAGCATTTTGTGTAACATTTCATCATTATATTAATATTCGCAGGGCCACAATATTGTATTATCAATTATCAATTAAATTTTGAAGTAGTACGATGCGTACTAACTACAATGTTGCGATAATATTTTTACACACGATGTGTATTTTTTTAACGACTATCTGTATGCACTTTTTATCTTTCTAAATTTAACAGCATTTTTCTTTCACTGACCTTCTATTATTTTATCTTCAAATAATACTCAACAAAAAATTATTATTTCATTTTTAATTCATATTAATATTAGTATCTTTTATTTTAATCGTATTTACACATATAACATTTCAAATACAAGACAGTAATCTACACGGAAGAAACGATTACAGTTGAATTAACATGTTTGGTTCAACAAAATTTGATTGGACTGAACAGAATTTCTGGTTATTATAATTAAATGTTCTGGTACACAACCAAAACATTTTGTTGCTTTCACCAAAATGCAATCATATTTATTTGATTACCCACCCTAAAATATGTGTAACCAAACTTGTCTGCTCGTCTTCACCAGAAACGCGTTACCAAACTTCCCCAGTTAACTTAATCAAAGGTTCGTTCATTTTTCACCAGACACTCTGGTCAATATATTCAGATTTCTAATTGATCCAACCAAATTTTTTTTCCGTGTAGTATAGATCGCGTTGTATAGATGATCCACGATTGCTCTTCACCGCATCATCTTTGTCAGTCCCTCGTCACCGTGGTATAATAATTACGGTTTTGCCTTAACGAGCCGTCTATACGAACGAGCTCGCGGTCGTGCATATCAATATTTGTGTAGGTGGAGGCACTTACTGCCGCGGGGATGGCATTGTTCGCTCGCGGTGTCGTAGAACCAGCCGTATCGCGTTTGTTTAACGCGGAGGATACCCGTCAATTCCCGCGGACTTCTGCATTGGCAGCGACGGTAAAAGTGACTCGCCGCCGGCTGCGAGCGTTATCGAATCACTTTCGCGAAGTGAGTTACTCCTCTCTACGGACTCTTCGTTATTTTCACCGCCGCATTTAGCCGCTAAACGTGGCAAAAGCCTTAATTGAAACGTCGACCGAAGTAACGTGCTGTGGAACACCGAACGGCACGTTTTCCAGAGAATTTCATTTTTGCAATTCTGCTAATAATACGAACGGCCCGCATGTATTTGTCGAAATGGTTACAAATATTTGTATTACAAGTCGTTAGAAATTATTCATTTAAATATGAAGAGAAACAATTTTTTTTTTAAGACAATAAAAATTATATGTTGTAGACTCAAAGAATAAATCGTAAAATGAATAAAATCTACTTGTTCTCTTTTCTTTCTGAATGTGATGTTGTACAAAATAAAATAAGATTTTTCTTACATCTCTTCGTTTGACTTAATTCTTTACGACTATGTCTTACAACTTAATTATTTCAATGCCATAAAGTAATTAAATAAATATTGTACTCTAAAGTAATTTATGTATTTTGTAAACTAATTTATGTATCTTGTTAAAAAAATTTATATATATATACATATAAATAATTTTGTAAAATAATTTATCTTTCAAGCTTGTTACTCTCCTCTTCCAACGATAATTTTCAAGTTTATTATTTGCTTAAGAAAGAAATAAGATAGCTGGGAAGGAACGTCCATCGCGTATGTTGGCATCACGCATTTATTCACGCACTCCTCGATTGAACAGTAACGCAAACGAAACCGGATGGCACAAAGTAAAGACGATACATCGCCACGCATGTATCCCCCGTTATATTGAAATACGTGTATCCCGTTACGTTATCCATCGCCGTATCGGCCTGGCTTTAAAAACGTTAAAAGCACTTTCTCTCATGAATCTTTGTCCCGACTGCGGCATACGCCGCGCCGAAAGTTCGAATCCTGTTGCGAAACTCACCGAATTGCATCGCACACGTATATAACTCATCACGTCTGATTAATTTGAGTATTGCGAATGAAATTGTTTAATTGCCCGATTAATCCGTTTATCGCGAAATACTCAATGCAATTTTAATTTAACGCGAGGTAGAACGCCCCTACCGTAAAACTGCAATAAAAAGTACGGTAATCACATTTCATTCATTTCAGTGGTTTTCAATACCGCATAACTTACGCGAGACACATACCACTCCACTTAAACGATCTTTAATAGGTTTTAATAAGCGATTTGTAATATTCCATTTTTTTTGTCGAAGGTACGTTTGTTACGAAGAAAATTATTGGAAATATCATCAAGTTGTTAGATCTTCAATCTTTTTTTATTTACCGAATCGTAATACGCGTACTTGCATATGAAAAACGATTCATAATTAACGAAACATCAGTTAAAAGTATTTTCGGCAATTAAGATTTCTGAGAAGATGCATATCAATCGTAAAGTAATAACCATAATTTCGGCCGGTATAATCCTTGCGGGATGTTAAAACGATTTAAAGCGACGCTCGAAAGCTGTTAAGGACCGAATGCAATTTACATCTTGCCGCGACCGAACAGATAAGAATCCTGGCTTCTCGCGGTTAATTTTCCATTTCTTAACGCGTCGCGACGCCAATCGCCGTGAGGCAGAAGCGGCTTCTTCCTCTTCCTCGGTTTCACCCGCCGTTATTCCAACCAGCCATAAAGTTACAGTCGAATGAAGAGATAATTGATTCTGTCATTCGATTTGCATCGTAAACCAGTCACCGCAGCTTAACAGCTTGCGAGTTCTACGCCGCACGTCCCCGCAAGATCTATCCGCAAGAAATTGATTGTTTGAATAGATTTCGCAGTAATGTGACGATTGTTAGAAAGTCCGGTTCGCAATATAAATCTAGGTAAGATTCGATAAAGAGATCGATCAAGTCGCATAAACCAAGTAAGATTAAATAATAGAACATTCATTCGTAATAATAGATATTCAAAAGAATTAATCAGACTGTATAAATTATCTAGTAGACCGTTCGAAATTGAGTTCGATAGAGAATTAGGTCTCATAAATTTATTGCCAGCATTGCTCCATTTAAACTAACTTAATCTCACTATTATACTCAATTCATATGAAGTTAAATAAAAGGTTAAATAATAAAATATACAAATTGTATTAAAATTTAATAAAATTAATTGGAGTATATGTATATAAATTATCTAGTACAAATTAGTTATGGTAAAGAATTGGAATTTATAAATATTTTTAAATTATTCAATGTATACAATTATATAAAATATCCTCATTCTAAACTCAATTAATAGACACAAATTTATTTGAAATTATACAATCTGGCACAACATTATAATAAAAATTAATATTTTTTAATGTTATATGAATATGTATGAATATATATGAATATTAAAATTATAATATGGATAGTTTTTGTTAATTGTATCACATTTCCTTTAAATTTCTGTTTTAATATCTTTTTTCTTTTTTAAGTTATTTTAATATTTCAATTTTTAAGAAAAAAATAATCTCTCCCCTGTCGCGCGTTATACAGTCTCACCGGAAATAATAATTAATATAACATAATAATAAATAATTAATGTGTGCTACATGAGTTAATTCGGTGAAACAAAACACTGAAAGAAAGCGTTTGCGAATCCCGGCCCACTGATCCAGTGACACCGAGCACGCAGACGGTTGATAGAACACAGCCACGTCGAAAGTAGCAAATCTCGCGGAGAGACTCTCGCTGGTTCATTCATGGGAGCCGTTTCTCGTGTACACACGACCACAAACGCCCGGCCTCTCCGTGTTGTATACACGACGCATTCGCATTCTCCGCTCCCGCATCTCTCGATATCCCGATCCCGAAGTAGGTAACTCGATTTTACTATCTACTCTCGAGTTTGCGCAACACTTGCCGCGCGCGAGCACGCGAAGCCGGCACATTCACCGATAATCATGAAATCATCGTCGACGTCGCTACTTGCTAAAATGCCCCGTTGTGATTCGCGATCGCCTCTCGCCTCTCGCGTGTATTACGTGTACGTAACGTATCGACAGCCGTGAGCGCCGAGCATATATCCGTCACACGGTGAATTTCATTTCGCGATGTATGCGAATGCGGTCGTCAAAAGATAGGTATTTTGTTCTATTCCGACGAGGAGATATAAAATCCATTGTTAAAATGCTTTCCCATTTTCGTTATGTTCTTCCCATTGCATTTATGCAAAAGCGCTTTTAACGCGCTTCTGCATTTCGCATTGCGAAACGGAAAAAGAAATTCAATAAAATAAAATAAAACACAAAATAAAATACAGAGCGAAATTGGGTGAAACTAAATTAAATGGGATTAAACAATTTTGCTCTTGATAACTTTCGCATTTCTAGTTATATCGAATTTTGCGTGTGCATAATTCGGTAGCACATATTTTTCTGACACATACACCTACATACAAACATATGATTACCTTCTTTCGTCATTTTACATTTGCGATTTAAAAATACATGTTGTAAAATTATTAACGTCAAGTTCATAAATAAATGTAATGTACGAATAGGCGTAGCAGAATGGGTAGTACTTTAATCACAGCAGCCGGATGACAACGGGCGAGTTTCCGCGTTCATGAGATAATTATCTCGCTGGTGTATAATAAAGGACAGTACATACGTCATAACTATGCATTTGGGGCAAGCTTGTTTAAGTTATATCGCAACTCGAATGTATATTACAAATCCCTTCTCTGTTTTTCGCCTATTCAATAAACAAAAACAAGACCGGCCAGAATGTAATTTAATTTAATGACTTTTATTGAGGTTACAGTATATGTATAACTCTCTGAAAAATTATATTTTCCGAAATTATCACTATAATTGATCATCAAATTTTCTCTTCAAATATTATACCTTAATTGTTTTCTTATTTTTGGCCAATTTGATTAATTTAAAATGTTTAACTTAAATGTGATGAGTTGAAAGTGTAAATTGATCAAAAAAAAAGGCTTAAACTTTTTCTCTCTCTCTCTCTTTCTCTATTATAATTAAAACGAAAGTTAATATTTGTATACAGCAGCGAGCTGATAATGGTGACAACATGAGAAACCATTATACTCTCCTGCGTCTTTAGAATATCGGCTGTCATAATAATACGCGTATCCACGAAAGCCATGCTCAGTGAAATCGTACCGGTATCAATCCTCGAAAATAGTTTCGGATTTCATATTGACGCCTTACCGACGAGACACCACGCTCCACAGGATGTATCAGATAAACTGTAGAAATGATTTCAAACAAATTTTTAATTAAAAATAAATTGTGAGCTTGATGATGCAAAAATCCTAGATTTTATCCAATACAAATAATTGTCGACAATAAAGGATTTCGAAAAGTTTCAAAAAATTGTTTAATAGGGCAAAATTAAACAATAGTATTCGCACCAAAATATACTTAATTATATATTATTAATTATACTTAATATAATCAATAATATGTGACATATAATGAGTAAAATTTGAATGAAAGATTCTTTGATAAAATTATATTGTTTTTTAACATTCTTTGGCAAAAAAATATTAAAAGATCTTATATGAATAAATAATTAATGCTCATCAATCTGTCTGAATTTTTCATTCGACATTTAATCTCACGCATTCCTGAAATATTATTCGCTGAGACACTTCGTATATAAAATCAACGGCGATACGCGTACACGTTTGACGTGCCAAGACTCGGATCGATACTCGGAGGTACTCGCGGCCTCACTGGGAGGGAAAGGGCCGTCCTTCCTCTCGTTCGTTCCCACCATAGCTAGGAAGGAAGGCTCGAGGGATAGCAGATAAAGGCAGGCAATGAGAAAAGCGTACCGTGGAAAAAATTCTCCTCGAAAATTCACTGATCAAAGAGTCTTTCGAAATGGAAAAAGCAATGTATATAAAGATCTTATTTATCATTATTTAAATATTATTTTAACGCGATTATAAAAGATATCTTTCAAAAACACATCTTTGTATTATTCCTGAACTTTTATTAAAAGATTTTTTAAGAAATTAACTAAGAAAGACACTATTTGGAAATAATTAAAAAAATCTAATATTTAAAACAGAAATATTCCAAAACATACACTTTGTTGGCGGTTGACATAGTCAAATATCTTATAATACATATTCTAAAACCTGTTTCGAATAAGAAGTAACGAGTAGACGTGTGTACTTTCACGTAACTTCATTAAAGAGTTACTGGCGTTTCTCTCCTACCGAAACCTAAAGTTAGAAGAAGACAAAGAAGCAGTTCAAGTAACATCAAAGTTAATTAACATTGGATTAAACCAGGCATTAATAAGAGACTTTATCTCGGACAATTTTAATTATCCTTTTTTATTTGCGTGGGGCTCTTCGTGTTACAATATTCGCACGGACACTCGAACGCGTAGATATTTAACGTAAAAAAAGGTAAGAGTGAAACAAGACTAAGGTGGAATAACAAGAAAGGAGCAGAGCGGGCTCGTTATAAATTACAATCGTATTTCGGATGCGCTGTCCAGAGCTTTTCACCGCGCCGGATAAACGTGTGTTTCATTAAACGAGACGCATTTATCGGGCAGCGTCGTGCGCATGTTCGCAATTAATATCGGCATATTGTGCTCGCTGGCACGCGGATAAATTGCAACAGTCAGGATAATCGAGGCGCACCCTCGTGGGCGTTTAAGCTGCACGTTTTGGGACTCGAAAAATCGCGCCGAACCGACTTCAAAGTTGAACGTATGTTTTCCGCCATGATTGAGCCACGGGAACCCAGTACAAGATATATAATTTATTAGATTAGATTGAAATTCTTTCATTTAGTTTCTTATACAGTCAATCTGTTTTCCAAGCTCAAGCGAGGCAACGTTAACTTCTCAAGTAAAATTATGTGTTACACAAATATAAATATTAGGTACTATAAACACGTATGTACATATAATCGAAATAACGTATAACGTTCAGAAGATAGAAATTTAATTTAGGAATCTTAATTCAAATTTTATTTCAAAACCGGAATCGGATTACCGAGATAGAGATTAAATTGTCAGGTTAATTGTCAATTTAAGTGATCGCTAATTTAAGAGTTAATTCCTTATTCAGGAAAAAGTAACTCAATTTTAATATGAAGATATTCTACCGCCTGTTTACTTCTTTTCCGTTCTTCGTTCTCTTTCTCTCTGCCTCGAAATCTCTCGCCCACAGACAGCCGAGAAAGCAGAGAGAAAGAGTACGCGAATTCTCCGAACCCCAACACTGCTGACGATGTTAAAATTAAAATGCAGTCGATGTGCAACAGCTGCCCCAGAGGAAGAAAGAGAAAGAGAGAATGATATTTATTGCGTGCGTTAAAGCTGCATCTCTTAAGAATCATTAAATCCTATATACAAAGTATATAGCGAAGCAATCTAATTGCAGGATCTCGATATTGCTTCTGACGCTTCGACGAGCATAATAAAAATGGCGTACAAAGTAAAATAACATAAAAACAAAAATAACATAAAAAGATAAACGTGCAAAATTTTTATACAGCAAATGGATAAAGGAAACGTCAAGAGGAAAAAAAGAGGGGAGCTTTAGGGCATTATTATGAAACGTGAAATATCTAGGAAAGATTTTTAGCTTCAGATAAGTCGGTTTTCGATTAGAGCCAGCATCTCAGGATGCTTGGGAAAAAAAAAATCGCGGCGAGAAGAATCTACGTGGGATCTCTCTGTTCTCGACTAAGGGACCATTGCTTCCTTCTTGCAGCCACATTCCTGAGGAAGACCGAACAAAACTGGGCCTGAGCAGTCGCCAGGGCAGATTATTGCAATACGCACGCATCCGCAAACGTACGAAACGACGCGGTAATGGCGCCGACAAGGTCAAGTCGACTGCCAAGAGCCGGCGAGCCGCTCCAGAAATTCCCAAGTACCGCACGCGAGCCATTACTTCCGTCGTCGGGTGCTGCCACCCCCTCAGAGAGAGAAAGGGAAAGAGAGAGAGAGAGAGAAGAGAACAAGTGCAAGATAGGCTTTTCTCAGTGGGGCCCCACGCGTCTACGACCTCTGCTGGGCGCCTTTATCGTGGGACTCGGCTTCAATGAACAGGCAGAACGGCAGATTAAGGCCGCAGTAATTAGGCGGAATCCTAGGCAGGCAGGATATCCCGGTGTTATCTGACGTTTGATGCGCAATGTCTATTACGTACACAAGGCTCGAGGAGAGATGAGATTTCGAGGGACTGTCTATTCTATGACTCCAATTTGTCGATCCTATTAATTTTACATAATTTCATAATTTTTGTTTATAATTTGTATAGCAAAAAAGATATTTTAATTTGAAAGGATAATAGTTATATTATTTGTCAGTAGAAGAAACGAATTTTATATATATTATATCTTGGAACTTAATTGCAAAATCATAAAAGTATGAAAAAAAATCTGCCACTCCTATGTGAATGCTGCTTAACCGTGTATCGCGTGCTAATGAACGAGGATGCTCGGCGTACATTAACGTTCCCGCGTGAGATCTTTTTCGCGGACGGTACAGTAAATTATATCATGATCGTATTTTCAAACGCATTCCTCGGATAAGCACAGCACATAGGAACTGCAGCTAATACATTTGCTGCATTACGCATAAATTTGTATCCGATTTGACACAATCAGTCTTTCAATAAATAACTTTAGTCATTTACGAGAGTCATCGAGATATTTATTAATCAATTTTATCGACGATATGCAGCTTAAGTATTAGCAACCAGCTATATTCTTTAAATGTCGAAGGAAAAAATAATGTGTATTCTGTTATTTAAAAATATATCAAATGTCCAAATTTTTCGGGAAAATATTTTTCTTTCTTTCTCCTTTCAATTCCAAGAACACGCAAAGCTTTCTCTCTGCAAATAAAAGCTGCTTGAACAGCGCTCCAAGTGGCTGCTACGATAGATTAGATGTGATAAACGTTGCGACAGCACATCTTTCGAGCACACATTTTTCCCGTATATACTTCCCAGTATACTGTATACAATATATAGTTCTGAACTTCAAACCTCAAGTACGAGTTTACACTCGTTACAAGATTCCCAAGTACTTCGCACTGTCGCAATTTAATCCTTTATTTGAAAAGCAGTAGAGCATCCGAAGCTTCGATTTCTCGAGTTCTCAATGTATTAATATATATCGCTATAATTAAAACAAATACTACACTACAAAAGAATAAAATTAATACAAAAAAAATTAAAATAAATTCTAAGTTATAAAAAAAAGCTAAAATTTTCAAAACTATAATTTAAAAATAATAAAATATTACAAAAAATTTGTAACGAAAAAAAAATTATGCTATTTTATAAACAATTTATATTTAAAATAAATTCCATCACTCTCCATTTTCTTTACATTTCTTTACTTGTTTATGTTAAAATACATACTCATACTTTTGGATCTTTGCGGGATTCTTTTAAGAATGATGATACTGTTGTCATAATTTTGCTTCTTGGATACAAAATTGCTACGATTAATCCATTGAATGAGCATTATATCGAAACAAAACCATGTCTAGGAGATCTGTAACGAACTTGTCGGATCGGAAAGTAATTAAGAGCGAAAAAGAAAATAACGACGCGAAACAATGACGTAAATAGGAACAATAATTGCGCGTTTGTGATATTCTATTTCGAGAGCGTTGCAAAGACACAACAGCAAAGATATGCTGGCTCTCTTTTTACGAACGGATAAGAATCAATGTTAAAGTCAATAGCTCAACAGCTGCAACTGGGACGTATTATCGAGGATTATCGTTCCGATAACAGACATTCTAAGCTAAAGACGTGCTGCATGGAGGTTCTTGTCGAGCTTACTGTCGCACAGATTCAATAAAAGTCTCAAGTGTCTCGGCTAAATCCTCAAATTAAAGATAGATATTACATTTATAGATATTATTTACTAATTACTGTAAAAAATTACTTCGAGGAGAGTAGAGTGTATTTAGTTTTGAGTTATCTATTAAACTGACATTATATTACAAATCTATCTTTCTCGTTTCTATTTCTTTAACTTCTCAAAAAAATAAGATTATAATATTATAAGAGACATAATGTGTTCGTATTTACAAATTAATCACGTAAATTCTGTGAGATTATCTGTGACTTGTGCTCCATTAGATTATTTGTGCGCTGCTGAGTTTGAAAGTTGATAAGTAAGAATTTATAATAGTAGAAATTTAGAAAATCCCAAGAAACTATCTTTTTTATCGCTTTCGCCAGGAATGTAATGAATTTGATTGTTTAATAATTCGATCAAACAATATGATTTACGACAATATGAACAATTTTTTAATAAATCCCATCTCTTCGTTAATTCCCTTTTGATTATTCACCAGTCTCGGGTTTCTTCCGCTCTTTAATCCTAGTTTCGTTCCATTGTTATAACAAGGAAGAACAATTTGTGCAACTGCACAAAAGTTTTTCCCACCTTGAAAACCGTACGATCTAGTTCACCGCTTCGCTCAAGATACAAAGAGAGGCGTCGCGGGTGATCGATCGATCGTGGCGCACGATTCGATCTGGTCACGGGCGGACGGTACGATCGATGCACGCTATTACGGTGAGGTGCCATAAATCGCCATTTCGTGCGTCGCGTCGGGCGAAACGCGAGGCCGAAAAAGCCGAGGCCGGCCGGCGCGGCAGGCGGTTTCTTCTCACTCGTGGATCCGTGCGCGAGACTCGCGCGCGCGATCGCCGGACTCTCGCCTGCTGCAGACAGTGACCTCCACACTCTAAGTGACACGTAATTCCGCGCACGGCATTCTCGTTCGTGGCGACGGACAGCAGCGGCGACTGCGGTAGTAGCAGCGTGTACTCCGCACACAACTGCACTCGCGCGGCGCAAAAAAAAAAACAGGAGCAGCGAGACACACCTGAGCAAGTATAGCGACGGCCGCGCGCGACGCAAATCTCGCACGGTACCGGAGATTTCTCGCTGTCTCTTCAACTTCTCTACGGATCTTGTGCAGCATATAAAAACAAAACGATATATTGAAAAAAAATTCTGGTTAAAAACGAACGAATGAGAAAATTCTGCGGGACTGATCAAACATTCTGGTTATTATAATACAACTCAATACTTTATAATATCCAGAATTCCTATTATAATAACCGGAATGTTTGATCAATCCTACAAGATTTTTCTGATTCGTCCGTTTTTAATTAGAATTTTTTCAGTTTACGAGCGATAAAATTTGGGGTATGAGCGCTTCCAAAAAATAGAAAAAATTTATCCCGATTACCTACTCTAATTTAAATACTTTCGTAATATTCTTTGAAGCCTGTTTCATTTTTCGACCATTGTTCAATTTCTTACTTTTCCCCAACAAGTTAATAGAAACCTGAAACTTTATTGCAACGCCAACGGCATGCTATTGCAATTTAACACAAGAGTCGTGTGTTTACATTAAATTACTTTATCCTTTGTAAGAAATAAAAATTTTATGTGAATTGAAGAGGCTGATAAAACCGGCATTGATAATCCCCAACAAGTTAATAGAAACCCGAAACTTTATTAACGTCATGGCATGGTTGACTGCTATTGCAATTTAACACGAGAATGAGGCGTCGCGCGTCACAGAGAGGCATCACTCTCACCTTTTTTTCAGTTACATAAATCGACCGCAACTTTCGATCTCACGACGCGGGCTTTTTTTAGAAGAGTTTCCTCTTTCTTGTGCCGAGGAGCAGAAACGAATACATTCATCACGCTTCGCCGAGTGAAAGAAAAGGACGGGCAATTAATTGACTTCTTCGGGAAGAAATTCATTCTTTTTAAGTAAAAATTAATTTCGAAAAAAAAAAGAATTGCCGCATGAAGAATTGAAAGTGTAACAGATCGTACAAACAATGTATGCTGACTATCGAAAATTTAAATAATCGCCACCTTTGTTCGCAGCCTGTAAGCAAATACCTTGATGATTCAAGCTCAAATTAAAAGTAACACTCGAATATAACTGCCGAGTAAGCTTTTGCTTTATTCACCGGCAATTCCGGAATTCAATTTACGAAGGGCTTTTCGATTCTCAGGCATTATACAAAATGTAAGTTAATTAACCAGGTAACTTCACCATACGAATTTATATCATTTAAATGCATATCGCGTATATTCGTATTGTTTTGACATTTCTCTTTTAATTAAAGGATATGAATAAAATATTCTTTCGCTATCTTGCTCCATTTACATCAAACATGTATACGGGTCTTGTGCTTATATTCTTAATCTCCTTATTATTTTTAAATTAGATTTAAGAAATGGATTGATCGTAAATTAGGTACATAAATTTTTGTTCTCGCTCTCTCTCTCTCTCTCTCTCTTATACGTTTATTACACTATAAGCGCATGTATGAATTTATATAATGTGTAAATGTATATTATATCTGTATTATGTAATGTATTTAATTCAGATTCGTGGATTTGCGAAGCCCAAATGATCGTGCAGATCAGTCATCCCTACGGGATCATCAATATTTGTATAGCTAAGCAAAGATATTTGACGGAGATTATTCGAATCATCTACATCGAGTTTATCTAAAAAATAAACAGCTTTCGAGAAAATAGTGAGTCTTCGATAATCAAACAATCAATCAACGACTGCGTACTCGTTCGTGAGGCAAGAAGTCTCCACGGATAGTCTTAATTAGCAGTGTTATTATGAAACCAGTCGCGTTATCAATCGTGTAAACAATTACCATTTTCACATTAAAAGTTGTCGACCGTTGCGATTCTTATTTGACACATCATGTTATCACTGTAATACTTCACGATGCGGAATATCGAGAATGTATTGGACATCAAGATATCATAACATTTTGAGTAAATTCTCGATGTCGTAGGAAAATGATCTTTACATGTATTTGAAACAATAAAGATGTGACAATTGACATAAGATAACATCGTCTCTGTAATAACAAAACTGAATCTATCGAAGTTGTATTTCAAAATCCCAATAGTTCATTCAAATTCGAGACATATAAACTTCCAGCGAAACTATTACATAATTTGAAACAAAGTGGTGGAATTCGAATAAATACAAATAGCAAATAGCAAATAGCAAATATATTGCAAATTATGTTTAATGTGAATGAAAAGAAAGAATATATATTGCTAATTCAAATATTTTCCAAATTACAATATTTTTTTAATGCTCACAATCAGTGTTTAACCATTTTAATATTTGAATTATAAAAGCGCACATATCAAAATAACAAGAAAATTATAATATGAAAAGAAAGAGAAATTGAAAAAATTAAGCTCTTCTCATCATACAAATTAAAAGAAATAATTATAACATCGATTAAAAAATATAAAATAAATTTTTAAAAAGTACTGCTATTTCAACCATATTGATATTTGTATTAATTAAAATATATTCAAAATTTTTCTAATTTACATATTTTTGTTCATAAAACAGATTTAAAAGACCATCTTAGCGACGGACTACTTTTAATTATCATTTAAGCTCTGTTTGAAAATAAAATTTCCATCGACCCTATATCACGTACTTTTATGCAGAACGAATAAATTATTAATTTATGAGTCTGCCATTGTTTTTCGATATCAATATGCTAAGTAATTTTAATGGATTTTTAAATTGCAAAAAAGTATAGTACATTCATAGTTTTAATTAAATTCAGAAACATTTATCATGTTCCAAATATTTTCCGATATTTTGCTTCACCTCCCAATATACACAATAAAATAAAAAATAAGTACAAATTTTCAAAATACAATTTTAAAAACATATTTTTTCAATTTGTATTTCAAACAAATGCATTTACTACAAATTTCCCGATAAAACATTTATAATAAAAAATGAGTTATAAAACATATATCACAGTGAATTTTGTTTTGACGGCGAGTATTGACGAATAAAACAATTTTTTTAGATAAAATTGTTTTAATTAGAGATATTAAAGATCAAGAATGGCAACGATATGACGATTACGAAATGGACGTATGGTGCATTTGCTCGATGTCGCGAACAAAAGACGGAGCGGTTAAGAGATTACATTTTCGAGGAGGAGCAGGTTTACCCATCTCGGTTTATTTCAAACCGGTACGTTAAACCCTAAGTGCGCGAATTTCTCGCGGGGTGGGAAATAGAATTGGCCACTTAAACTCAATGCATGTTGAATATATGTAAGACCCATTGTGCTCCACTGTGATGTTGACGTTGCTCCGCGTTGCCGTCTGGTTTATAGCATCCGCACTCACGTAGCAACATTCGGAAGAAAAGGGTTTCCTACACGAATATCTATCGAGGGGACGCTCACATTTCGTCTCGACCGCCTTTGTAATTTCATATATAGTCTCGCACTATCATTGCATATCGATAATGGCGCGTATTTCGTTCATCATATTATACCTTTGTACTCGACAATTCTTCAAAGATGAATTACAAGACTGGACAATCGCTCTCTTCTAATTTAAAAATCTGCTCGTGTATTTTATTTTACTATTGACATTATATCCCGTCGCTTTCTTGTACCTTCGTTGTTACATCTCGTCGTGCCCCGACCCTTACCCAGAAGGGGAACCCGAAAACGGGATGACTGTCAACGGTCGGCCGCGCAAATGCCGCGTGCGCGTCGCCGATCGACTGGTTGGTCGTGCGCGAGAAAAGGGAGGAAGAGAGAAAGAGAGGGACCAACTTGACCTGCCCCAAAATCGAGGCGAGATACGAACGTGCGCGAATACAAATGGATACCGACGAGCGAGCAACGGAGGCGGGGACGCGTCCTCTCGTCGTCGCCATTAGCTCTTGATGAAATTTCACTCCATCCGGTGCGGGACATCTTCCACGGCCGTCGGTTCCAATTATTCTCACACAATGATTTTCATCTATACTTTTAGGAGTATACTTCGAATCACATTATTTTCCCCTTTCATTTTTTGATTTTAGAAATGTTTACGGATTATTTACTGAAAAATAAGAATTTGGTAACGGACTGGTTCTGTATTTTGTTGTACACTGAAAAAAATTCTGGTTAAAAACGAACGAATCAGAACAATCTTGTACGATTGATGAAAGAAATATTCTGGTTATTATTTAAGTTATAAAGTATTGAGTTCTATTATAATTAAAATTTTTCTTCGTCCATTTTTAACCCCGTTTTAAAGAATTTTTTTCAGTGTATGACTGCAAAATAGACGATCTTCATTTATCTAAAGAATTTTTACTACAGTTAGAAAAAAATTAATATCGATTTGTAAAACAATACATCGCAATAATAGCCTTAATTAGTCTCTGTAACATTCAAATATTTTCAAATCCTACAGTTTTTACATGAAAAAGAAAGGTTTTTTAATTTGATCTGGACAATTTGGAGAACGCGGTCAAATCAACAAATGCACGCAGGATACACTCAGACGTTATAGAAAAAAATAACCTCATATTTGTTTTTTAAATAAAATTTTTACTTGGGTGGAAGCCAACTCCCCGGATTCAACCGTTACCGTCACCGATCCTTTCCGACATCTTTTCACGGACACCCTGTATACATCGGTCGCGCGCTCGAAAGTAGGTGACTGGCTGGATGTGCGCTGCTGGGCGGCGCTGCCGCCCGTAGCCGCCATCGCCGTCGCCGTATCCAGCCGGATTCACACGCAGATGCCGCGCGCGGAATGACCTTCCGGCCCCCGCGCGTATTCGCGGCCCCGCAAATCACGTCGTTCCCCGTCTAAGCCGCACGTTTCGCTTAGAACAAACGCCGCGAACTTTTTGTCTCCGTAAGCGATCCCGCATTAGGCGTCACAGACGTACTTTCCCGTTAGACGGATGCTAACAGAGATTGCCAGGGATAAAGATTGTAGACAACGCCGGCCAGTAATTAGCATTTAAATGTCTTACGCGTTAACACGTGATGAATGTTAAATTAAAGGAGATAAGCACACAAGTATTATTTCATGTCGAATGAATTGATAAAATATCTTTTGGAGAACGAAAAAGAAATTGTTCTTGGAGAATATCACACGAGTGTAACGAATGATATTTTTAGGAAAAATCATCATTGTAAAAAAATGATTCCCTAGAAATAACAACTCTTTTTCTACAATATTCTCGAATGAATAAAAGCAATGTTAACTAATTTTTAGAAAATCTAAAATGAGAAATACAGTGGAATGCGGTTGCATCACACCTTACTCACATCTAGGGTTAATTGAAAGAAGGCCGGCGGTTTGTCAACGCTAAACGGGTTTATCGAATTATTTTCATAAGCTGACGATTTAAACGACCTCTGATTCAAATGCCAGACCTCAGAGTAATCTTTTTATTATCAGTTGTCGGATCGCGTTATGATGTATACGACGTTAATAAAAGTGAAGATCTCGTGAAAATCTTTTTTTTTTTACCGCTTAGAAAATTTATAGCGATCCGTTTTAATCTTCCACTATGGAGAAATCAAATAAAAGTAAATGCAAAAGTACCTACAAGTAATAAAAGAGATTATTCATCAGTGACATGTCTACTTCGTCGGGAAAGGGATTGTCTACCACTCTCGCGCGAACAGTGAATGATTAAATAAAAGTATGACGATTTCGATCTCATTACGGATGTTAACTTTTCACGATCCCACTTCTCGGAAGTTTGAAAAATGTTCGACGCCCAGAAGCAAGTTAAATGAAGCGTATAATAAATCTGTAATTACGCGCAGAGACACGCGCAGAGTGTCTGAAAATGGGTTTCCATTTATATTTTAATATAACTCGAAAGTTATAATAAAAGCGGGCGCGTGACTTGAAAAGCCACGCAGAGGCCTAAGAATATATTTTCGATGAGCGAGGGGTCCATGTGAACCCGCATTTCCACATCAGCCACCACGTCGACGACCTTCCCTTCTCTCTCCCGTCAGCTGCGCACACAACCCCCAGCTGGTCTCCTCCCGCGCCACCATGATGGCGTTCGCCAGCCTCGCTGCGTGACTCCCCGAAAGCCTCGCCTACGCTGCTGTGCGGTGCGCCGTCACGGTCGCAGTTACGACCTTTTCGGAACTTCGTTACGAAACGTGACGACCCGGCCGCCACCGTCGAAGGATCGATACGCTGACGCTCACCAACACACCACCAATATCTGGTGGGTCCTTCCGACCTAGTCAAAGCGCAACCACGACGAGGATGGCGAGGATCGTTGCCGGCGCTGGCATCGCTTGTGCGATGATGACGACGCCGACGCCGTCGTTGGTATGCGTGGATATATCGACCGGCCGGCCTATCTGGCGATGAGGAACGAGAGCTAGTCGAGGACGGGGGTCAAGGTCGCCGCAGATGTACCACGCCTCTGTCTCCGCCCGCCCACATGGTGATGCTGATGATGCTGATGATATTAATGATGCCGATGATAATGCTGATGCCGATAACAACGAGACTAGCGGCGGCAGCAACGTCGAAGGCGTCGTCACGTGCGACAGCATTTTTTTCTCTGGGCTTTCTCTCCCCGTTTCGATCTCTTCCTCTCTCTGTCTCTACATCGGCCATTCTCTGTCTTGTTTTCTTCATCATCCTCTCGGCCCGCTAATTCCGAGATCAAAAGCACCCCGCGTCATTTGTACCGCGATAAATTGCGAATAATGCCATCGCTGCTAATTAATTGCTTTCATTAACGTGTCTCGTTAATGTGTTATTTGAGGGTTTTTAAAAACCTTTTTGTAAAAAAAATCACTTTAATATTGAAAAATTAACAAATGATGCTAAATAATTTAGAAATTAATTATTTCTCATTTTCATGAATTCTAATATTAATTATATCAATAAATGGAATCTATAAATTTTTTAATCTATGAAACATCTCTTAAATTTATTAAACAATGGTATCAGCTGTTTTTGAAAGTGTATGTTTGCAAGAGGTAAATACAAAAATGATATTCATTATAATAAACAAATCAGCTTAAAGAGAAAAATTTGATTTCGCAAATTTAAACATACTAAAAACACTAAAAATATACTGCTTATACGCATGCATATCGCGCAACTTCCTAAGATCCAATTGCTAATTGTAAGATCGATTTCTCTTTACCTCAGAATAAGAGATACATTTTGCTAAATATAAGAATAAATATTATGTGTCGATTAATATTCGATATGAATGTCGTCAGAGACGCCAGGGAATTATTTCCTTGATCTTTTTTCCTCTCATAATTCTGCAACGGAATGAATTCGTCGACTTCCACGACCGCGCTCCGCTAAGTGCAAGAGGATGCCACTAATTAAATTCTTGGACACTGGCGCCTAGAGGCATGAGCAAGCCACGTACACTATACTACCGTCTTTCTCTCACGAAGCTCGTTAACTCCGCTGAGGTTTCATCGATACCGAGGGAAGAAGGAAGGAAGTACCTAACGATGTTGTCATATTCTAGAGCTAAGCTCTGCGACGGAACTATCCTGTATCACGCGAAGAAGCGTCAGGGAATATTTTAGCACAATATTTCTTTTCTGATCGGCGAAATAATGCAAGAACAATGCAAAATGCATGATGAACGACGTGATATGTCGCATTTTGTCGCGTAATTGCTCGAGTCATTAATTAAAGGGACAATTAAAAATGTTAAAAGTACTCACAATTATAAATAAAAAAAGATCTAAAAAAAAATGCGATCTAAACTATGCAAAAATGCGCGATTGTCTGGTAATAAAAATTATCATTTATAATCATAATTAGTTTTCAATTATATAATTATATATATGTGAGTTATTTAAAAATTTTGTACAAAATTTCATTATTTATAAAATTTAAATTTAAAGTTCATTATTTAAATTTACAATTCAAATTAATACTTTTCAAAATTTTATAACAACATATAATATATTTATTAAATTTTTTTAAATACTCAATTTTTTATTATATTTACAAAAAACATTTCAACATGTTAATATTTTATGTATTATGTATTATATAAAGTTTGTCGTATTCAATGCACGTTCGTTACCAACCGACATTAAACTAAATTCTCTTTTAGAATAGGAATAAATTTAAAGCGGTTTATCGGAATAACGAGAGGCAATCGCACAAAGGAATCGCGCACATATATACAATTAATAGCATTGCGTTATCTAACAGTCGCGTTATCTAATAGCAGTCTTACTGGCTAATTAGATTACGACACAGTAATATTCGTTATGAATAATGCGCGTGATTCTGTTAAATAGACGCTCATCATTATTCAGACGATATGACGATGCGAGAACACTAGATAATAAACCGGTTATAAAATGAATTATGAAAACAAATTAGTGCGATAAATTATAGAAAGATGCTAAAATGTTCTCTCCTGTCGTCTCATCTATAACTCTTTGATTTCAAACTATAATTCTCTTGTATACATATACACTACACAGATATATGTACATATTGCAAAGAAACTTTCTCTCAACTGTATCTCGCAAAACATATCTAACACAGTACGTTATATTAGTTATTTCTACTATGCTTTAAATTGTAAAATGTTTATAGTAAACATTAAAGATTAAACAATAAAAATATTTAAAAACAAATGTTCATACTTATTTTCGTTTATATTTTTTCCCCTATACGAATATAGTAATCTCACTTTTCATCGAACTCACTCTATTTCTATTTATCTATCTATTATTTCATTTCAAACTCATTCTATTTCTATTTATCTATCTATTATTTTTATATTCACTAAAGTTAGTCATATAAATTTCAGGAATTTATATCTCATAATTAGTATTCTATCGTAATAAGATCGTAAATTAATCAATAAATTGTATCGATAAATAAAGCATCGATACGTAATAAGTTTTATTTCATGAACATTTGCGTGTGGTATGTATACAATTCTCACATTATCAAAACGACAAATAATACATTCCAGAATTAAATGTTGCATTTTAACGAAAAGCGCTAATCTATTTAGCTCATCCAGTTTAATATAATAAATGTATAAAATAATTATACATAATAAATGCATAAAGTATTATCTGTAATGTTCTTCATTTGCACCATATTTACTTGCACCAGTACAATACATATATGACACAATTTTCATTCCTTATCTCAAAGTAAATTATTTAAAATTCAATAACGCTAAAAGTGATATTTCAAGAAGTAATTGTTGGATATATTATTACCATTTACCTCATATTTACTTTGATGATGTCTATATCCTAAGTTTTCTCTTTTTCCTAATCCTCTTCCTTCATTGTTCTTTTCTATACTCACACATCATTCATTCGCAAGAACACGATTAATTATAATTGCCACCACAATTACTAAAATACAAAAATCGCATCTATGATGTACGACAACTCATTACAAGCGGAAAAATAACGCAAAAAAAAAAATAAAAATAAAAAGTATAAAGCTATGACTCACTTGATACTCGGAATGTTGCGCGAAATAGCGTAACAAATAAAGTAACAGAAGAAATTCGAAAATCGCACAGCTTAGGCGCTACCTGCCGCGGTTGCACCTGTTGCTCGTGTACTTTCCATACTTTGAACAACAATATAGAAAGATTGCTATGTCGTATGGTATGCGAATAAATACGAGTTAAATTTCAAAACAAACAATAGTTTTCAAAACAATCAATAGTTGCCAGTCCCAAAGAAGAATTTACAAATAGCTAATTATTCATAAGAAATAATCGTTTGGTATCTCTTGGTATCTTAATACTCATCGTGATCGCGTTTCGAAAATTACAGAGAAAAAAATAAATAGAGTAAGAGCGTATATTAAAAAAAAAAAATAATAAAAAATTCGCACATATTGTTATCATCACGAAGTATTCCCATCACGAAATATAAATCATGGAAGTTTCATTAATTGCACGTGCTGTTAATGATATAATAATATAGAATAAGAAAATAATAAGTAAGAAGTAATAATCGCTCTAGAGAAATAATATGAATTGACACACGAAGTAATCCGCATTGCCGCCCATCTCGTCCAAAATTTGTAAGAATGATAGGTCACCGACCGAATGAAAAATAGCGTGTGGCACAACGTCGCAAAAATAAATGTCGAGTGTTTTATGCATACAAGGTCGTCGTCTACTATAAAATACTGAACTTTCGTTCGCGAAACAAATGTACATATCGATTATTCTTTTTGGATATATATTTCGAGCCAATTTCGATATATAAATTATTACAGGCACATTATGTTTATCATCATCTAAAATAATAATTAAATATCGACATTTTATTTTACTCGAATAAGAAAGTTTTTTGTAAGTTTAATACCATTAATAGGAATATCATTACATAAATTACAACAATTTAATAAATGATATTATTTAACTTTTTTAACATATCAAATATAATAAGTCTCAATTTGACTGATATATATGTCTGTATACATTACAATTTGTTTTATATTTTTTTATTATTTATCATTCCCTAATTTATTCCGTAATATATAATATAAATTATTACGAATTTTTACATTAATAAATATTAATGAAATAAATTGTAAACTTATATTAAAATATTTCTTAGAAGCTAACATTTTTCTTTTTAAATCTTTAAAATTATCTTAAAATTATCTTTATGTCTTTTTTACAGCTTTAGAGCACACCAATTTTGTAGCAATAAAAAAAACAATAAAAAAGGATCTAATCATCAAAATCTAAGAGATAACTACTAATCTTTAAACTTTGAAATGGCACACATATTTTAATTGTTTTTAATATACATTTTTAAATTGACTTAAAATAACTTATCTTACTTTGTTATCAGCGTCTAATTCAATATCAATATGACTAACAATAAGTGGGGAAAGGCAATAACATTGAAACGAAGAAAAGCTTTCATCTTACAAGTCGATTTGTATGCAAAATATTTGCGTAAAAATATAATAATTGGTGCAACTAATGGGTTAACGAACGGTGAGCTTCAGTAACGGTAAAAATATTTCGACAACACCGATTCGCTCTCGTTATTACGTTCCCTAATTTAACGTGTCTACGCCGGAGTGATTCGGCGAAGCGACTATCGCCTCCAACCTTGACCCATAATGTCGACTGCGTCATGGACGACGACAGCGCAGGAGAGATTTGCTCTTCTCTCGTCAACGACCGAACACGACACGAGAGAAATATTTTCGAGTCTATAGTCTACCGATGAATTCTCAATTTCAATGACCGAACGCGACGAATGTTCTCAATAATATTTGCAAAAATATCTGCAAACGTTTACTTTCCATCACATAATCTATTATTAAATAAATAAGAGCATTGTATCATGTATTACACGATGTCGCGAGAAAAATATTCAAATTATAATAGCTTCTTCATCAAATGTTTCACATGTAGAAAGATATTTCTTTAAATGAATACATCATTATATTAGTATTTGAAATATGGGTTAACAAATATTACGGTTTATTACGAGTTGAAAAAAAAACACAGCATTGCATAACAACTTGTAACACAATTTTTCGCCAAATTGATCAAGCTAAAGTTCAGTAATAAAAAATCTTTCGAGGGGAATATTTTTAGAAACTGCAAACCATTTCTTAGTCGGTACAAGTTTAAAAAAAAATCTGCATGTTTCAACAATGCTTTTTAAACACGAACGTACAAGAATAGAAATCATAAATTAGCGTAAAGAACAATTAATATTTTTTTCTCATAAATTTTCAACACGTCTTACATCTTTCTTTCCGATTAATATCTTATAAAGTATTTCCTTGTCATTAAAAAGATTATAAACAAGATCTAACGATTGTTCCCATCAGCTACTTTATCGATTACCGGATAATAATCAAAGTCGCAATTTTTCGCTGTCGCGAAATACAACGAGCACTCTCATAAATAGCACGCGATTCTAGCATGCTATTCTATCGATTTTCCTTTTATTTCGGCGATCGTGAGGAGGAAAAGTACAACATGCAAGTGCGCCGACTTTGGACGTATGCCACAAGACTCATAAAAATATCGTCCTCGCGTCACGGGTTCGCAACTCGCTAGTTTGTCCATCGTGTCGTTCTCCTCGTGTCCTCTCGCAATTTCGGCCGAGGAAATAAAGGAGAACAAAAAAAAAAAAAGCGCACGACACTTCTGCGAATTCACCCGCTTTTCGCGGCGAGAAACGGACGGTGACGGGAATGGATAATTAAGCCGAGACGATTAGATCTTGTCTGCTAATAACGCGCCCCTTTAATATCGAGAAACACTCGGCACATTATACAGCGAAAAAAAATTTCAAGAATTAATTGCTACTACTGAAGCAAAAAAAAGTAGGACGATAAGAAAATTAGAATTTAGAATGTAAAATACAGATAATATAAAATGTACAAAACATGTTCCATTTCTATTTCATTTACTCCTTCGTTTCAGAGTTCCCTTTCGTAAAATAATGAATTTTTTTTCCTTCTCCTGCCCTCTCCTTCTTTCTCTTTAATCCTCCGCCTCTTTAAAAGTGCGTTCTTTCTCTCTTTCTCTAAACGTTCTCTCGCAGCGACATGATGGGACGCGAGCGGGGGAACAAGCGCCGTAATAGCGAGGCTCGTGAGCTTGTGTAACGTCGTCATTTCCATGGCCATACGTCGTCGTCACGTAACTTTCTAAACAAAACTACTCTACCCACCTATCGCAGCTACCTCGATATACTACACGCGTCGTCGTCCCTCCTGCACCGCGATTCGGAATTTACAAGCGCCCGGCTGCGCCGTTATCATACGGGACCGGTCGATATTCCTGTCTATTCGAGATTCGACACTCGCCGGAAAGTGTCTCGGCGCTTTTTAATGCCATCAAAGTTGTCCGCGCGGCAATCCGAGTTTCCAACTTCTCTGCTCCTGCGCTCCATATTCTCCGAATTAAAAATAGTCGAGTTTACAAAACGGAGGAAAAAGAATCGATGTTGCGAATTTGTGTAAATTTCCGGGGCAGAAATTTATTTTCGAAATTTATTTACTCTCTTTCTCTATTTCAAATTTTTTTTCCGAACAATTCCTTGTGACGGAATTTAGATTGTTAAAGTTAAAAAAGATAATTAAACTTGCATGATTTAGGAATATTCCCGACTGTGTATGAAAATATGATTCCAAGAAAGTAACACGCAATTGCGATAAACTGCTCGTTGCGTTACGTCAATCATCTGTTGCCCGAGGAAGAAATAATCGGCGACGACTTGCGGAGAGAAATGAACGTATTATATGAGTGTCGTAAATATCGATAAATGTACATTCGGCCGGGAGAAATTATGACAACGCCGATGGAAAGAAATTTATTTTCGGCCAGACACGCGGCTCTACTTGTTTCGCCTAATTTCATCGTCGCGTCCGAATGGCCAACGTAGTTCGGCCGTTACAAGTAATGAAGGACACCGAAAAGGGTAATGCACGACGGCGACGAACGAACGATATAAATCCGATAGCAACGGTGTAGCTGGAAACGTGCCAACACGGACGTTCAAGTTCTCTCTCCGGACTTCGAATCCGTGCCTGGCACGCGCGAACAAACTCACATGGTTCACCATGAATAAACAAATAAATAATTAAGTATTAAACGTACACGAAAGAAGTAATAACGAGAAACAACTAAAGAAAAAATTCAAAATATAAATTGTCGACAAAAATTTATGTTTTAGATAAATCCTTCACTTATTAATTCGCTCATTTGAGCTGTAAACTCTTATCTAAATCCTAAGAGAAATTTTACAAATTCACGTACCTACACCAAAGTGTTACATTTGCATACTGATTGTTAGCGATATCTAATTTAACTGTTAGATACGCACGGAAGTGTAATCATATAAATTACACCCCCGCTTAATTGAATTTATTATTATTTAGTTTAAAAAGCCGGAACCAAATTAAGCAAATGAGCGCGAACAAACACGAATGAATAACCTGCTTGAGGCGGTGCCAATCGCACTGATAAGCTATTCATTCTCGTTTGTTCGCGCTCGTTTGTTTGATCTGAATCTGGCTTGAGAAAGTCGATAGACTAAATAATATATTATTACACTGCAATACGTATGATATTAAGATATTACTTAGAATTAAAGCTTTGTATTACTGCAAGATAGTAAAAGTGTATATTTAAAAACTGTGTACGTTTTGTGTATCAGAATAATCTTAATTTCTGCGCCAAGCGCCGAGAGTTACACTAATTTCTTTCTGCGACAGAACTTCGTTTGGGGATCGCGTGCGTATCGAGCGAGACGCATTCCATAACTAAAGCAGAGGATCCCTTACGATCGATCTAGACAGTGCTCGGCTCTTTCCTTCGCGATAAGGGCGAACACAGTGCCGTGTTCGATAAATGAGAATACAGGACGCCAAATGCGCGACCCACTTAATCGGCCGTCGGATCGGGACTGATCTAATTAAGATTAAGATAACGCTTTTCGCTTTCGGATTACTTTTGTCCAGCGCGAGACTATTTTGAGGTGGCCTACTCTATCCAACTGGAACAACGACTTGCACATAATAGAATATTGATGACCTCGCAATATGGTGTTCGATATAACGGGGCGTTTAAGCGGAGAGTGGAAAAAAAATATTTCCGCTGACACGAACGATGTTGTCCAAGTTTTCAACGGCTTCGATTACATATCGTATCGAAGGTCGTCAATATTCGATAAGAATCGTAGTTGTGTCTTGGAGTAGTAAAAATCATTATTCCGCACAGTGTCTTTTCCAGAAATATACTCCATTTTACGTAATATTATACAAAGCCAAGTAATTAAATATTAAAAATTTGTAAAATATTTAATGTATAACATTTTAACTAAAATTCATTAAATACCTTTTATTTTATTTTAATATAAAATAAATATCTAAAAGATATTATAGAATATTTTAATAATAAAGCTCTCTTGAAAATAATCCATTTTTGGTCTTCGACTATCTTCGGATACATCATTAAAGTCATTAAAATCAACTTTAGAATAAATTGTTTTATCGCGATAAATACGGCTACACCAAATTGTTACGCTCACCATGCGGCCAATTAGTAGAATATTATAGAATATGGCAATGGCTGCAAAATTTATTATTAGTGAGCTACGCGATGTGTTAAGAGCTCATCTTGCATTCGCAATAATAATTTTACAGCTCTCGCTTCTCGCGCAGCACTTGCTGCTGCAGTAATAACACGCAAAGTGTTCGCCTGAGAAATGCGGCGTGTCGCGCGTAAAGTCCTGAATTTTTCAAATCAATCTTCCTCGCCTCGATGGCGCCGCGAGGCGTCCCGCGGCGAGCCGGAACGCGCTCAAAACGGGACAAGTCTCAAAGAATGACTTGTTCTCTCCGCAAAAATAGCCGACGCGATGCGAAAGTAAACAAACCGCCACGCATACACGTACAATTTTGGCTTAGCTCCGTTTTTAAACGTTTATCTTGTTGGACTGATAAATCTAATTCCATAGTATATCCTCAAAATAGCAAGAGAGAGAGAGAGAGAGCGAAAGAAAGAGAGAATGTGAATCCAGAGATATAATTTAAATAATAATAATCTAATAAAATCTAATAAAATGATTATAAATTATATGACAAAAATAATTCAAATAATTATTTATCATCTCTAAAATAAAAATAATATAGATAATAATTCTTTGCATCTATTTATAATATATTTTGATCTTTTGTGTTAAATGTATCTTCTTCAATTAATCCTTTAATTAATAATTAATGCTATAATTTTTTAATTTTAGAAAAATATAAATTTTTTACGTAAAGAAATGATTTATGTGTATGTGTGTAGAGACTTCACACATGTATTTATCAATCCTATATCAAATTTATACAGCCTATAGTGTAATCTTTTTTTTTCTTCCATATCGCTATTCCGATTTAAGATGAAAGATCGCATAGCCGGTCCACGTTCTGTTCCGACTGGTTCCGTGAGAAGCTTCAGGTTCCTACTCCCCATCGTCCACCTTTCTCTTCGTACTCGTTTCCCTTCTCCGCCTCCTTCCTGCCCGCCACTTCCGACGACATGCGGATTCTATTCCCCGGCTTCGTTCGCGCAACGAACAAACGTCTCGTCGAGGTGAACGTTAAAGCCTACAGCGGACAGGTGGTTTCCCTCGGTGACATCGTCGTCGCAACGGCAAGGGTTTAAGGAAATGTGAACGGCTCCGCGTTTACGGCGGTTCGGCGACCTTCGACTGGCCAGACGATCGCTCGCATGAATCGCCGTTCATATGCTCTCCTACACGTACGTTCTCTCCTGCGCGCTTTGTCTCCCGCTGCGTGAAAGCACACGGAGTTCGCGCGCGGCGCACAATAGCCCTAGCGGCAGTAAGATCCGGAATTTTATGCCCACCCGACCAAAGCACGGTAGCCGTCCAGTAGCGGAATTGATAAGCGACGAAACCAACGGCAGCGTACTGTCGCCGTTCGCCGACACGAATCTGAATCTCGAGCGAAGCAACGAGTAGGGATGGCTACGAACAGTGTTCGAGTCTGGCGGTAATGTCGGAATACTCACGAAAATAAAGCATAAAAATTATGCTATATTGGAATCACGAAAACGTGATCATTATCTTCATCGACATGAAAAATTGAACCTATGAAAATTACGGTAGATCTTATCCCTAGAAGTTAAATACATTTTCCATATCAATATGAAAATTTGCATCCATATTTAACACTAAAGTTATTTATTCTGCTCTTATTTCTTATTGACGTTTTGTAAAGTCGGGAATCAAATCGAAAGATAGTAAAGGAATCATACATTTATATTTTTTCTATCAACAATGACGTCCTCGCTCTCATTTTTCTACCTTAATCATGAACGATGATAAAGTATCTGACAACAACTGTATCGAATATATCCTTATACACGTCTCGAGAACCTCGAGATCTTTTGAAAAAAAAAAAAAAAGTTAAATGCTTGACGCAGCAAGAAACTTCAAGTTCCAAGCTTTTATTACAAAAATCGCAAGATAGATAGATAGAAATAAAGAAAGATAATTTAATGGCGTTGTTGTTGAAGCGACCTATGTCAATGTTTGTGCGAACTAGGTGATAAAGTTTCACACTGCGATATGAACTTGAACGTGGAAGGCATGTTCCAAACATCAAAACGATTTCTAACTTATCATTACATTTCATTTCCATACAAAGAGAAAGATACTTCATACATAAATGTAATTACCTTATTAAGATAATGATCAATGTCATTAAATACAAAGACGTCTTATTATTTTAATAAGATATACTTTAATAAATTCGGTCATACTTTTATTTTATTTGCTTCTACAGTTGACAACCCTAAGGCTATTGATAATGGCAACAATAGCAGTAATAATAATGACAATAATGATAACAATAATGCCAAAGTGTCCTCATATTTGGAACTTTCATGAAAACGTTCAACGTTCTGCGCAGCAAACTGCTACAATTAACTGGCGATTAAGGAAAATAAATTGTACATCAGTGTCACGCATCGCAAACAGCCGTGCACCGCCGATTAAAGATATCTTCGCATTATATGTATAGTAAGCGCGGTTGAAAGCAGAGGCAACTAAAAATAACGTATTTACGACAACCATTGATATCGCTCTCGCTCGCTGGCCTCCTTGATTCCTCGGACTCTCGCTCTTCTCGTCGAGCGTCGCTTTATTCTGAGTTGTGCTTATAATATAGGCTACACGATATTTTCATTAACGATCTGCCGCACCCTTTTTATTAAAAAAAAATATATATATATATTTTTTCGCGGTACAAAAATGTAAAGAATTTAATTCAATTTATGTTCAGATCACTCTCCTAAGAGTTAAACTGTAGTTAATTAAAAATAAAATTAATTAAATGGTTATTTTCCATATTTATGCCAAGTTATACAATAAATTATATGCTATTTTTTGTTTATTATAATTTTTAATTTTAAATAAATTGTCCTGTGTTATAATTATTATGAAAATATTAAAAATAAATGACAGATAATGACTCATGAATAATTCATTTACTATTATTTTAAATGTTATTCAATTGGTTTATCAATATCCATTTAAATCGCATTCGGTTAATTTTTCAATCAGTTCTTTAATATGTATATTAAGGTTTTTAATTTTCAAAAATAATTACATGTTTAAACAAAATGCTTAAATATATAACAGGAAAGTTTGCAAATTACCATAAATATCAATAGCAAAAGCATTTAATAGTACATCGCTGATGTATCGCTATGTAATACTCTTGTAGGAAAATTGCTATGTAATACTCTTGTATTATACGAAATCAGCGAATAAATTTTTGCGCAATGGTATACCCCACGATAATAAACCATCAATAAACCATCAATAAACCTCTTTTCTTTTCATGAAACTCATTTGTCCAAAAGTGATACGTAGATAGCATCTGTCGCAATAAACATTTTACCGATTTCACATTACGTAACGAAATACATTTGCGAAATTTACGTATAAACGGCCCGATATGTATCGGTTGTAGTATTTTTTTCCGAACGAATATCTCACGGAGCATCATATTTTTCTACATCGTAAAAAATAAATAGATAAATCGCAATTACAAGATTGCCGCTTTTTATTTAAAGATATCACAAATATTTGTGACAATCCCGATCATTCCAGAATAGTTTCGTTTAATTGCATAACTTGATGTAACCTTTTTTTCCTTAATCGCAATTTTTGCGAGAAAGACCAATTCATATCAGATGTGACTTTGTTCCGTTAAACATGCGATATTATTGCCGAATGAATTTCAGAATGCGGTTTTCACCCGATATCTTGTTTATCAAATCCTATAGGAAGTCCTCGGCAAGATTAACGTATAATTAACGTATAATCTTAATATTTCCATCAGAATATACTGACTTAATAAAAAATTTTATTTTGAGAAAACACGGTTTGTGCGAGAATGAAGAGCAAAGACAAGACTTTCTCTCGAAAACTTCGTCCGAGACGCTGTCCTACTTGCACTTCGCTCACTATTTCGTTACGAAGATATATTAGTGGGTGTTAAATGCTAGAAATAAACGCTCTATAACTACTCGGATATATCCCGGTTCACGTGTCACCTAAAGTTAATATGTAACTAAAACCGCGAAAGGGGTTTTTTGCGAACTTTTAATTTTACTGAAATAAAGTGGCATTCTTTTCTTTTGCGATAATCGGTAAACTTACAAGTTTGCAAACTATATTTTATCGATAGTGTTAATCAACAAGTATTAATATAGCATACCTAAATCTGCACGCAACGGCATTCTCTTATACACTCACAAATTTGCTCTATAATTATTTTATAATTTGAACGTGTGCGTCCCATTTTTTAAAATAATATTCCTTTTATTTTCATTTTAAACAAAGTAAACGTGTGATTAAAATTTAAATGAGCATGCAACAAAGGGTTAAAAATATTGTGCAGAATTATGCACAATTTCCGCACTCATCCCGAGAACTTAATGCATCGAAATGAGAGACGCGCGGTTTTATATCAGAAGATGATAAATTAAAGCAGATAAGTTCGCGCGCGCGAAGTCCTTCATTACGTGTGTACATGTGTACGATATATGCCAAGCTGCGCGTTGTACTAAAAGAGTTATAATATTCCGAGAGATGATCGAAGAATAGGTTACGCCAAGGCTCTGTAAGCCATGTGTCTCGGCGCAACTTGATGAAGTATAATTGGCGGCGTGATTGGTTTTCTAACCTTTCACTAATGTGAATGATTAGAGGATAGATAAGTGAAACGCGTCAGGCATTCGCAAGAGCGAGCGCGCGCGCGAGTCTTTGGCAAGAGAGAATGATTAAAACTTCGCTTCGCGCGAACGCGGCAAACGACCGAGCGAGCACGCCTGTATTTCAGACGAAGTTAATATGTAAGGATCGATAGATAAGGGATTAACTTTCGCTCGAAAGACGAAGTATTGCCGTTTGATGAAGACGTCGGTGGAATTGGAGGACGGAATATTTTATTGGTTGCTCTTTATCAAAGTGTCAATCTCTTTCCCTCGATCGGAATGAAAGACGAGGTAGAAACTAATTAAATTTACGGATATTTTGATTGAATTTAGGAGCGCGCTATCATTAATCCACGAAGATATTAAATAAAATGACAGATATATTGGTTTGAAAATATATTAAAGTAAGTGGCAAATTATTCTTAAATATGTATGAAGAAAAGATCTCAGAGAGAAAAACAAATAACTAATAATTAAATTTAAGAATCTATATTGAAAAAAAATTCTTGTTTCGATTAATTTATAAAAATATTGATCAAACAGAACACAGGATATCCTTATTGCTTTATAAAAATATATTAAAACGAAAGGCAAAATACATTATACGTAATTGCCAAAGCGTAAAAATAACGGCTAAATTGCAATGCAATATATTTGATGGTAAATCTTTACAGGGTACAATATTATAACTGAAATAGAAGCATTATCTAAACACATTTATGGATTGCATATATCAGTCACGATATAAAAAAATGTAATTAATCTGTAAGATTAGGCCTACAAAGTATCGCATTAGTTAACCTATAAAAATATCAAGTTGAATGAAAGACTTTAACTAGTAATAACTCATGGCTAATTTATGAAAGCATCAGAGCGATAATAATATCGCCTCGAACGCACAATGCAAAAAACCGTTTTACAGTTGTTACATAATTGCCGAGTACAGGTCCGTTCGCTCAACGCAATTATTAAGAGACGATAATGAGCGTATCCGATAATAACTCGCGTGTAGATAACTGAAATATTATATTAGAAAACCGGTTATGTGTCGAATGTAAGTGCAGAAAGATACGGTGCGGCATTATTAAAATATAAATTATTTCAAGGAGCGCGTTCCGTTTCCGATGTTTCCTCCCTCTCTTTCTCTCTTGGAAAATATGCTAAAATGGTCAGTAATTGCTTGCTTAAATGCGAATTTTCGCGCGTCAAGCGGTAAATGCACCCGCATGCCGCACATTTTCCATATCCGGCGCAAACGTTACGATTCGCTGAACATCTTTCGACTCCCGTATTAATAGTATTTCGCGTAACTCGTATTAAATCGTACGAGAAACACCTACGGTTTCCAATTTAAATTCCCGCGCACTCATTGCGCATCGGCGAGCATTAGGTCTGAAATTAATCAAACGGAAAATCCGATTAACCCCCCGGCCGCAATCCGACCTCAATTCGTCGCGAATCGCGAGTATTATGCGGACCGCCGAATGTGCCGAAATTTCCGTTAAATCATTTCGCGGCTATCAAGCGGATAATACCTTGTTACTTATGTGTACAAACACTGGCAAATGAAGTCTCGCGCTATATGCCTCAGTATTGGGAGACTTTCAAAATTTTATAGCGTTTCGTAAAGTATGACCAGTTCCGATAACGACGTATCTAATGTTACTACGGACTTATTGGAGATTAGTTGTATCGAGACACAACCAGTTTGCAAATATTAAGTTTTGCCGTCGTATTTTATACGCGTGTTATTCCGCGCGGCATATTTTATTGTGGCAGTAGATCAGTGCGTAAACGAAACGAAGAACCGTTCGTGAGCGCGGCGTCATCCGGCGGATCGGCGAACATACGTGCGAAATGGTTGAAACCTGATTTACGACGCGCTTCATAACGATCCAGTATGACTCCGTGTGTCATTGTGTAATTACAGTGTCCGAGATTACGATGCACTTTAATTCCACCGATGTATTTTCATTTAGCGTCCATCTATTCGATTACTTTGAAAAAAATGGAATAAAAATAAATTGTGTTGTGTGTGTAACAGAAATGAAATAAAAATTTATATATATATATATGTATAAGATAATAAATATATAATTATATCTAAAAATATATTGAATTTATTTAAATCAAAATTAATTGTAATAAATCGGATAATTAATCATCGAGAAGCTGAAGATCGTTTATAAACTTTATCTTTGAATTTATTCAACAGCATAAATAATCGAGTATGGAATAAAAATAATTAAAATATAAATATTAAAAAAACTGATTTTTCAACTCAAAATTTCATAACTATGTAATACAGATTCGTATATCTTTATTTTGGTGAATTTTTGCCCAGGGCAAATCCCTTTCCGCATAAAAAGAGTTCGGTTACATCATCGAGATTTGATTTGATCGAAATTTTATCAAATATTAATTTTAATCACAATTCGATCAGATATAACATAAAACCAATAAACCTATGATATAATTCGCGAAACGTCAGCCGTTAGAAATATGCGAACTAGTCACATCCTCTGCAAAGCTCCTTACTCGAGAAATATATAGGAAGGTTCTTTCGGGTGAATCCTATCCTCGACATGCAGACACTTACTCTGATTGGATAAAAGCGAGGACGAGCGACGGGGATTAAGCATACTTCTCTCTCTTACACGTGTTACATAATCCGGTGGATAATCATACTGTATAATAACGAGAATTTTCTATAATAACAAGAGATGATAGCGAGCGCGTATATAGAGCGAAGGTAGAGCGAACGTATGTAGAAAATTTTTTCAACAAATTCAAAATGTATAATAAACCAGATAATACTAAAATTTAATGTACTAACTATTCAATAGTTTTATAGTATAAAATATCAATTCAGAATCAATGATATCATCGTAAATGTTCATCGATGGGAGAAAATAATATAATTATTCGTGAATTCAAATTAACAAAAATAAAAAAATACGAAATACTCTTGTACGATGTGAATATATGCTAAATAATAGTACATAAAATTAAATAAACAAAAAATATTAAAATAATACATGAATTTAATCTATTTATTTTAAACCACTGTTACTCTCTTTTTATTTTTTAATAATCAATAATAATAAAAGTATTATTTATTTCAACTACGCGTCAAATATGCGTATGATTATCAACAACAAATTCCTTAGCAATTTCCTTAAAATTCTGTAATGACTCAACTTGTGCAAAAGTCAACCACGTAAAGTCTAAAAAAAGGGTTAAGATATACAAAGCGGATATATATTCTGCTTCCTTTGCACTCTTCTTTGTTTTCCTCTGTTCTCTTCGCTTTGTTTTTTTTCCCCTGAATTGATAACGAGCACGTCGACTCATGCGAAAGAATAGCTTATCAGTATCACTGATTATCTATGGTTACAGTCTCTGTCATTGTCATTATTTCTTTTGTATATGATACTTTTATATAAACCAGATCACAAAGAATAAAAAGAATTACGAAGTAAATTATTAACTAAAGGTTTAACAAGATTAACGTTATACATGTAAGTACACTGAGAGACAAATATAGTTACTTTTAGACTCAACCATAATTTCATAATATTTCTAACAATAAATATGATTAACTTAACTACATGCATCATTATGTTAATCATAATTATCATTATAAATTATCATTATAAATATTATAAAATTGTGGTTGGGTCCAAAAGTAACTACATTTTTCTTTCAGTGTAGAAATTTAATACCAACTAAAGTAATAAATGATAAATCACAAATTTCATCTAAATTCCATTTGAATTCTACAAAAAGATAATTTTAAAGAATCGAAAGAAAAGAGAAGAACTTTCATGAAATTCAGTAGCAGTGCAACATGTGAATTAAATTGATTATAAAATTGCAAAAAACCACAGAGCGATCCTCGTCAGTTCACGGCGTTCTAACATTTACTAGAATTGTTTGCGAAACCGGTTAACGTTCTCGCGTGCAACGGTGTAGCGAGAGCGGCAAGGAGATCGCGCGTAAGGAGAACAGCATAGGATAATAATAATTCCGCATCCGCACGCGCGTTATAATCTCAGCGCGCCGCAAGCGTCGGTGCAAACGCGCGCGATTTTACAAACGAACGGGCGCGAGGACTTTCATTCGCGCTACAGTAAATACCAGTCGAGATGCTGTTGCATGATAAGTCTGTCTTTTCGCGCCGTCTCGGTAAAATGTATCACTCATGTCGCTTATTAGTCGCGCGGTGCACACGCACAGCAGCAAATCGTGCGTACCCCACCTGCGCGATCGAACGGCCAACCTGTTCCGCCCTACGCGACCTGCACCCGCATTCCTCGCCGAGTGCGTTCTGCGATTTCGACATATCGATCGTGCCTCGGAACCCCTTACGATATCGCACCCCGGTGGTCCCTCAGCCGTATCGACAGTAAGAATAGAATCGAATGCAGGCTGTGGCGAAACGGCTTAAGCTGGGATTATGTTCGGAAAAAACACATAAGTTCCAAGAGATTTAAAAAAATGTCACGAAAGGGGAAAGAGGCGAAGCTGCGGAATACGGAAGAAGATAGAATTTCTTATTTTTCTTTCAACACGGGCCTATTTTAATGAAATTTTCAGATATATGTCGCAAAGACACGTTTCAAATTCGTTAAATATCAGAAGGTGATGTTTAACGACCATTATGGAATTTCTTAAAGTTTTGCGAAAACTAATAATAATAGTTGAAGCTGAGACCCAATATTGCTAATTGTAAGTAAAATCAATTTCTAATAGCGCTCGTTCGAATCATTTAATTACACACACGTGACATGTAATTAAAACTAAAATTGCACGTAAATACGTAACAAGCACTTGGTACTCTTGAAAATTGCAAGTAAGTACTGCTCCGAGCTTCGTCATTAATCTCTCTCTTTTCTCTCTCTCTCCGCTAGACTATTCCTTCTATATCGCATAGGACGAATATAACAAGTGCTATTTTTCAAGAAACTTGGATATTTACTGAATTCTCGAGGCACTCATTCGTGCAATTTCGAAGCTGAATGACCTTTCCCACCCGCTATGGATCTTGATACGTGATTGTACCAAGTACTCCGCAAACACGTCAAATGAAATACGATGAAACTCGGGTAACGAATTGACTCGAAACTCGATCTCGACTCTAGTCGACAGTACATAAATCACACGAGATGCGAGCTCTCGTATGCCAGTCGAAGAGATACATAGTAACGCCCGTGCGTTTGCTATTACGATTCCTACATTTATCGTCAACAGGTCAGACCGGCTCTGAAGAACGCGCGTCGGTTTCCTCGATACGAGAGCACGGCACGAAGAGTTTTACGCGGGAAAGAGAGGGCGGACGTATACATCAATGTTGCGTCGAGTGAAGTAAGACGGTGTCGAGTGTTATGTTCCGCGACGAGAAAATATCTGCAATATTTTAAAAGTCTACTGGTTCCGAACGCTTAATATTAACGCTTGATTGCCTTGAGAGCTGTATATGAGCAAAATATGAGAGCTAAATCGGCCTAAATAATTATATCGCGCTTGTGTCATTAAAACTATCTCCAGCATGCATTTTGTACTTTCTTTGTTCTGGATTAGCGTTTCAATGCGGTAATTATATGTATACACAGTGAACTAAATTACAAGGAAATGCGTTTAATCCGCATCTATTCATCGAAATTGAGGCTACGACGTTTGTAATTTCGTTATTTTTACATATGTCTCAAATATTTCATAACAAATTCTGGTATTTTACCAGCACAAATATCTTTACAGAGTTTTAACTTTACAAGTACTAAACAGATTTTATTATTTATGTACATGTATACACCAATTTAAATTTGGCAGCGTCGAAATATTGTTCGTCCCTCATTTATTATGGACGTACAGTCGACCGATTATTTTTCATTCCGACTTCGCGAAGAGGCAGTGCGGGACAATGGAAATGTTCGTCATCGCGAGATAAGATGGAACACGTCCCGGCGGCGACTCGATTGTCTCATCACGTGAAATCTATCTACGCAACAAAGTAGCGTAAGTGACAAGAGGCATGTTTGTCCGGCTAAACAGCTATAAGCGTTACTATTTTTACGATTAGCGCGAAAGTCACGTGCCAAGACCGAAAAAAAAAAGGGGGAGCCTGCTCATACGTTAGTTATCTCTGACGCATTCGGAGCGGTTGCATTGCTCCTGCAGGTGACATATTTATAGACGAGCGTGATCTTTTCTTTTGTCATTCATTAGACAAAAAGTAAATCGATCGAACCAATCGCGTGTGCGCAAATGCGACCGCGCATGATTAACGATCGGCAAAAAGCTATGGACAAGTAACTTTAGTAGGTCAATTCTTTTTCAGAGAACAGAAAATTTGTAAAAGCTTAAATACAAAGTTACAAGTATTAAGTTCAATTGTATTGTGAGCACTACACCGAAATTGTCGCATTTACATTTTTATAAATTTAAAAAATCGATTTGCTCAAAATTAAAATTTGACGAAATGTTTCTGTTAAGTTTTGAATTTTCTTATAAAAATAAAAATTGTACACAGATTAAATTAAAATAAAATTCTATTTCAATCCCACCCGAAACTGATAATTTATTATTTACTTATATTTAATTTATTAAAATTCTCAACCTAATGTATTTAATATTAAATTAAACTTTGATCATTATTAACGTTTAAATAATTGTTGTTTCTTAATTAATTATGTTTTTTTCCATTAAATTTCTCTTTGGATATATAATACGTATTTCTATTTTATCGAGACTCGTTTCTTGTATGCATGATTGCTCGCATAAATATTTCGCTCAACAGAAAATGGCGAGGAAAATAGCTTGCAATGAGTTTTCTTGATTGTCGGAATGTGGCGTAATTATTTTTCAATGCCACGCGTCTCGTTCATGAGTTATCACAGGCGAGTTACGCTTATTATACAACAATAAGAGTAACAATAAGGTTACCCACATTATGCCACTTTCTCTCGAGCGACGACGACGGCCAGTAATGCATGGCCGATGCGTTTACAAAGTCTTTCGACCTATTTTTAATTAAGTTTCGCCACTCACCATTGTAAGAAATATATATATGCACATAAAAACAATGGTAATTCACCATGCATATCGATAGACTTATGTAGCTTGGAAAGTTAACAAAAATATTTTATCGATGAAGTAGAATTTATTCATATAGTTCTGTTCAAAATTATTTTGCTCCCAAAATCAAAAAAGATTATTTTACTTAATATAAAATAAGTATGTTTCATTTACTTAATTAATCATAATTTTCATAATAAAGAATATTTTATTTTAAAAATTAATAAAATTTCTTATTATGATTAATCTTCCAGATCTTAATTAGCAATATCTTATATATCTTAATTAACAGTATTTGTTATATCAGCATGATATAGGATTACTTTTGTTTTTCCTCATCCCCATTGGAACTTTCTTAAATCGAACATCTGGTTGGTAAAAAAAGAATATGCGCAATATCAGTAATCTCTTAAAATAGAAAACGATTTATAGACCTTCAAGCACATTTACTATTTTTTCCAAAGCATCTGCCTATTTCAATGACAATTTCTTTGCTCATTTTAAAGCAGAATATTTTTTAATTAAAATATTGAATATTAATAATTATCAAGTTATAAAAAAATTATAAAAAAGCATTTAAACCTAATTTATTAATGACGTTGAAAATAACTCAAATTCTAATCAAATTTGAAAAAAAATTTAACACCCAAAATTACGTTTTAACATAACAAAAACGCCTTTACTCGATAAAAGTTTAATTTATTAATATTAAATAATTTTTCTCATATTGAGATTTTAACTTGTAATTTTAAATAAGCGCGTTAAATTACTAAATATACATATACATCCCAAAATAAACGAGTTAAAAGACATGACTGATGAGCGCGACTTATTCTCAGCGTTTTGATACTTAACTATCGTGCGAACATGTCAACACTTGGCTGCGTCTCGCACAGCATTAATGAAATTATCGCTAAGTATATGTGTTTCGCCAAGTGGACCGCTATGAAAAGTTTCAATGAATTTACGTAAATTTTGTTGTAAAATGAATCTTGTATCCGAAGAAGAATATAATACCCCCAACATTGCGCTAAAAATTGAGAGTACAGTCAAGCACGACTTGAGCCCTCGCCAGACATTTTTGCACATTGATAAGAATAGTATTGGCAAATTCAAACACGCAATCAAGAAATTTATCGAGACGATAAGAAAAGAAAGGCTATCACGTTATTATTGTATTCACGATATGAATATCATATGTATCGTTTCAAATTAAAACGACATTATACGAATGAAATAATCTAATCGAAGTTATAATGTTCGAACTGTTATTGCTATTGGACCAAAACTCATAATGTAAAATATCATAATTTTATTGTAATCTCGATCGATCGGGTTTCAATTCTACCATCGAACCATGGAGATGATTTCTCCGTTTTTCTCTTCTCTCTCTCTCTCTGCGCGCGATAAGAGAAAAACTACAGAGCAGAAACACCGTATGTAAAACGCAACGTATTTTTTTTTTCTCCACGATGAAAATTCAATCTTTCGAGATTACGCCGCTTTCACGCCCGAAGAGACTAATATGAAATTTTACGGTCACAATTCGCTCGTGACAAGACCGTAACTCATGCATTCCGGAATTCCACAACGCCGCGGCTGACTCACGAAGGCGCGCGGCTAATCCGGTGACCATTCGTTAAAATTAACTAATTGTAGGTCGGAATATCGCGCGCGAGGCATAAATATATTCTCTCCGCGAGCTCCCTATTTTAAATCGACAAGGAAGAAACTCGGACAGTGCGTTAAGAGGGAGTAAATTATTCGCGCGTTTTTATCGCGACAATTACGACGTCCATCAATAATGCAAATGCGCTCTAATCATGTGCATAACTTTGGCGCGCAGCATGACGTCAAGTGTATCACAGACAGGAGCAATTTTAATGTCGTTAAATTTACTTTAACCGTCGTACGTCTATCACGCTGTTTTTCATCCACGAGGTGCCTAATTAATTCCAAGCAGTCCTTTGCTTAATAAAATTTCAAAGCATTAATAATATTCAAATCATAATGGCTGAGTTATAAACTAGAATATGTAAGTTAGTTAGTGTTAGGTTAAAAGTTGTAAGAATGAATGCGTGTGGTTAAGGTATTATTGTAAATCAAGTTCCACTTCTCGGCATGTAAGACTGAAGTGAATAAAGTTATTATTAATATTTAAATCATAAAAATTAAGTCCTAGATATTTAAATAGATAACAATTTAGCTTATACCTTTTAATTTTATCGAAATATTGTTTACACTAACGAAGCTTACGTATGTACATAAATTATAAAAAAATAAAGCTGCAATCCATAACTCTGTTTTCTCTTTTAAACGATTACGATTTTAATACTGCATCTTATTGATTTTTTTGTTGTGTAGTTAGACTTGTCGTATAAGTGTTTTTAACTTGTATGCATAATAAAGTTTGCTTAAGAAATTGCGACAATAACAAGAAAATGTACAAATTCAGGTTACAAAAAGATGAAACTTATAATGGGGCGAATAAAATAAGCGCTAATTATCGAAATAAATATAGGATACATTGTGTTACGAGCGTTTTGCGAAGATGTATCCCACTTTCGTGCGAAGATACACATCCCGCCGTTCTTCGGAGTGGCTAACTACAATATAAATCCGACTGGACTGGCGCGCCGGGACTACACACGGCGAGATTAATGTGATTACCTGTTCAGGTAACAGTGACACGGTGTGAACTGCCCTTGGGTGCCCATCTCTCTCCGACACAGCGTCGGCAACGCCGCAATTCCGTGTCGTATTCGCGACGATAACACGCACCACGAGCGCGATTTGAGAATTTTCCGCGCGAAAAGGAACTCGCGTTACCTCGCGCGTGACTTTATCGCGCAATTTTTGCATACCTCGGCTCGATTACAATAAACTGCGCGCGATCGCGCGGTAGCGACGACAATTGCAGAAATTGTTTTCGTCGATCACAAAAATGCTCGATTGATAGAATCACTTATCACGAGTCGAAACTTGAGCAGTGTCACCGGAAATGTACAGTTATACTGTTTTGGAATACTGTTAAAATACTAAAAACTAGTACAACAGTAAACTACAAACACGTCTGCCTTGTAACAAACATTAGTTCAACGAGTAATACTAGTTCACAAAAGATATAATAAAAACTTTAATATTTATACAAAACCTCAAGGTTTTTAGTTTAAACTCGTAATTGTTTATTATGTTCTTGTTTATATTATTATTTCGTTTTACTTTCTCACACATAAGTTCCTTTTCATTAAAAAGTTGTACACTGCAAAATAAATTGGACGATATTTAATTTTAAAACTGTTAGATGATTATAACACGCAATATTCCCTTATTAAAGGGTTGACTATTAATTCTCGAAAGCTCATTTCCTAATATAGGTTTACAAAAAAATTGCAGAAAGATTATTTCGAAAGATTATTATAAATGTAACTTTAATATATTAAGCAATTAAGATTTCTTTACAAGAAAATATTTGATCAAAGATAAAAATATCTAAAAGAGTAAGTGGAAATAAAATGCCTTGAAGACTATTTTGATATTCACAGATTAAAAAAAATTAATTAAAAATTTAGCAATTCTAAAACTGGAAAGCAACATCATATAATGTTGAAAAAAAACATTTTTTCTTACAGAATAAAGTCACATTATAAAAATACTGTAAAACTTTTATAAAAGAGATGCTATACACGTCCCACATTATTTTCAGAGATTTCTAACACGATTAACTCCAGATTAGATAAGAAAAACATAAAGGAGACAAATATTTCACGTAGAATCTTGTAGCGCTTGGCTGACGAAACGTTACGACCGTAAAGGAAATCGCGAAAGTCGAGGTGAATAATAGCCAGCGAATAATCTCGAGTCTAAAAAGTTAATCCGTTGCGAATTTGCTTATCTGGCTCGGAAGTTCTATTTCCGTGACGGGCATCTCCAATTGCGAACCATGCCAATCTTTAACAAAATTCTTATTCTACAGGAATTAGATAATGGTATCTCGGTTTATATAGAGTGGACGACAGATCTGCCTACGTTTCCCCATAAATGGATCATCCAATCGTCGATTTTTCTCCACAATGAAAATTTAGTATATTCTCTCACAATCTTTTAATACATATTTAATCAAAATTAATTAAAACTAAATATTAAACATTTTAATAGTATAAGTAACATGTATTAATTAAAATGTGAAAAATAATATGTAAATATATTGAATAATCTTAATAACACAGAATCTTTTTAATGTACGTAGATGAAGGATGTGATTAGAAGTTAATAACAGCAATAACAGATATATCGATCTGTTATTTAATAGTATATTGTATCTTGAGGCAGTGGCAGGAAATAATCAAACTGATAATCAAGAAGCGATCGATGCGTAGTAACGATGAGATCCCGTGTGATAGAAAAAAAAAACAAGGATTCGGAAAAACACAATTTGATTTTCGAACGTACTACAACTACGATTTGCACATAATGCGTCATAACAAAATTACAGTAGCGATACCGTAATTACCGTACAGTTTATAGAGACATGAAAACAAAGGCAACGTTTATAATCTGCACGAAGAACTACAGCTTCTATATTTACTTTCTTCATTTAAATTATTTCAATTATTCGAGCCAAATTTTATCAAATAAAAGTTTAGCGAAAATTACACAACTTCGACCTTTGCATTATTCGTAAAGAGGAAGCGGGGCACTTCAATTCTGCAAATGCGCGATGGTAAAGAGAGAGAAAGAGAGAGAGAGAGGGGGGAGGAATAAACGATTTTGCACGAGCGATCGTAATCGCCGCAGCCCGGTCGTTATTCTTCGCTGCTTGGAAAAGTCGTTTCTCTTATTGCCATTGTCGTTTCACACCATTCGACTACTTTGACCCTCGACCTTCTGCATCCGTCGAGCGTCCTTATACGTACAATGCATACAGATACGAGTGCATCACGCTCTTATATACGAGTTGGTTCCAAGTTCACTGCAGCAATCCGTTTTATCTATGCATCCATAAGTTAATTTGCTCTCAACTTGAGCTTTGTTTTAACGAAATTTCGACCTCGATGAGTAAATTACAAAAATCCGAAAGGTGAAGAATTTCTTCGATGCTAAAAAAATCATAAAAAAAAGGCTTAAAAAGTGAGTTCGATAACATTTTTCTAGAGGAACGACGACAAGAACTTGCATATGTATGTTAATATGTTAATCATGACACTTATATTTTTCTCGATTGATTTATGTCTCTTTTTTTAACTTTTGTTTTTGAAACGTATAATTGTGCAAGAAACGCTACGCGTATACAATTCGCAGACTTTAAAAATAAATTTATAGAAACAAATGGTGTATTATCTAATTGTTGTGTCATACCGGTATAAAAGTTCGAAGATTGATGATAAGATTAATGAAATAACGAAAATTATGTATGTCAACGTTTTTAGGTAAGACCGTTCGAATTGTATGTTAATAACAGTTACAATGTAATTCATTGCTCACTCGAGGTGAGAATAATGAAGAATTTTAGCATACACGACAACGTCATACGATACATCATTACAAAGTGCATTGCGCGAATATAATGTGAAAACTTTTATTTCCCAGCGATTTCACGAGCCATACGTGTTGAAGAAAGAACGAAACATACAAATCCTTTTTGTACGTGTCAAATATGACAATTCCACTAATATTTAGCGATAACTTTTTAAAATTATCATAAGATCGTGTATCTTCTTAAGATAAAGACAAGAAATAAAATATCGCGAGATCTTTTTAATCCAGGAGTGATAAAATTCGCAACAGAATAAAAATGTGTTCTCTTGATCTCAATTCGAATGACGCAAACTCTTCCTTTGCTTTCTTTTCTGTTCGCGGGTGGGTGTTGAAGGCGGCGGCTGAGCGACATCATGAAAAAAAGAATTCCGTCGGCGGAATTAAACATAAGGCGCATTTCAAAGCAATCCTGTCAAAATTTTATTCTTTTTCTCTCTCTCTCTTTTCTCTTGAGATAGCAGCAGACCGTCATTGGACGCGCATCGCAATGCGATGGTGATGTAACTTCTTTGTTCTGCCAGCCACGTCGTGCGTGTTTGCAGACAGTTCGGCTATCTGGGCAGCTGAGAAACGGACGGACCGGATCTTTCCTCGAATCGTGCGAATCGACGCGTTCGGTATCGCAATTTCACGGCGCGCCGTAATTCTACCCTCCGAGAGCGGGCTGATAAAAGTCTTGAGCAGACCACAGTCGAGTATCTGCGAAGTACGAGTATCCGCCGGATTAACATTCTGCGGTCTAACTGCGGACTGTTGCACGTAGTCAAGATCATTGAAAACGAGCACGGATTTTTTTTCAGAAGCCATTACAAATCTTAACTCCGAGACGAAGAGGGAGAAAAAGTTTGAATATCTCGGGGGGAAAAAACTCTTGATGAAATTGAAATTAAAAAAGTAAAAAATGATTTTCTTGAATTTTATACATAGATATCTAGAAAAATACAAAAATAGAAAGATCATCTCTTTCTACAGCGATTATATAGAAAGTAATTTTCTTCTTTAGCTTTAATGTTAATCTTCTGAAATATATTATTAAACGAATGAAAGAAAATAAAAATATTGCTCGTTATATTAATGCAAGCTTTTTGTAACATCATTAACGATAATAAGAAAGATTTATATTGAGGAAAAAGAAGTTATTATGTAATACTATAAGCGATAGCCAGAAGATTCGTATAAAATTTACGAAGCAATCGTCGTGACGATATTTAATGAGCTGCGAACGCATCGAATTATCTCGCATGCTACTCGATATATGAACCGCTTCGTACCGCTCCTTATCGTTCGTTATCGTACGTACGAACCCAAGATAGTGTCATTTAGCCAGTAGAAATAACAGATAATCGCGAAATTAAACTCAGTCTATTTAGATCAAGATTGTTGTGAAAGTCTTACGGTATTTATCTTTACTTGGCGCATATTTTATGAATATTTATAGATATTATTCAATAGCGGTATTACTAATTTAAGATATATTTTAAATTATTTAGCTACTAAACACGCAAAATAAATTAAACAAGCAAAGTAAAGTTGAATCAAATCTTTATCAATAAATTTCAAAGTTAACTTGTTAATTGCATCAGTAACGAAATAATTTTTCTATTAAAAAAACATTTCCTCCCTTTCCTTTTACAACTCTCACGCGAAGTAAGGGAAAAAGATCCCTCGGCGCTATGTGGAACGGAATACAGAAATGAGAAACAGCGCGTCGCGCGAGTTACCGAATCCCAACTTAACGGTTAACGCCAGCGGTGTATAGCGGTGGTTCACAATGCGCCCATAAAATTTACAACGTTGTAAAAGAATCGCGCGTGCCAACTCAACCACCAACAGCGGGCGACAGCGAACGCGGCAGAGAGACGATGTCCTCCCATAGAGAATATATTTCCCGTCGCTGATATCCTAGTTTACGTCACGTTCCCTCCTGCCCATCGTCTGTCGTCCGTGAATGCGACGGTCGTGCGCATTAACAAAAATCAATAACCAATAATTATGGTCGCCGTGGTGGCTGTTCCCCCCGCCGTCCCGTCGTCGTCGTCGTCGTCGTTGCCGTCGTCGTCTTTGACGCCTTTGTCTCGTCGTTAATGATCGCGCGTTCGTCGCCGAGAGAAAGAGAGAGACGGCTAACGGCTTCCACGGCGCGTGAGGCTCTCGAGGGCGCATTTTTGCGAGAGGCAAAACGCGGTCACGCAGACATGGGGCAAGGAAAGAAAGCCAAGGCGACGCTATTTTTCCCCGCACGGACGAACGAACGAACGGACGGGATGGACGTGTATGGACGAAAGGACGGACGGATGGACAAACGCACGAGTGCGTACGGCTTGCTCCGCGGCCGGCCGGCTCGACGATAAGAGAAGCCTTGGCAACGTCGCAGCACGCACCGGAGAGAGGATCTATATCCCGAGTCCCGACTCGGTGCGACGCGACGCAGCATGCCGCGCCGCGGTGTGTTCGGCTCGGCTCGGCAACGCTCGCGGCCGACGCAACCATGTGACTCACAAACGCATTCTATTCGGACCGATTTCGCATCTTCCGTGCGGTCTGCCGCTACGCCGAGAGACGCAGTGGAACGGAAAGATAATCCCGAGGAGAAATATTTGCTGAGATTTTCTAGATGTCACGGTAGGCTTTGCGAAAGACGAATAACAAGGATAATCCACGGATTATCTCATTGTTCCGCGGCAGTATAATAAGTATGAATAGATTGGCGTCGAGGAATATAATTAAATGTGAGAATAAAATAGCGTAATAAGTTTGCACTGAAAGAAAAATACAGCTACTTTTTGCATCCAACCATAATTTTATAGTATTTCTGGTGATAATGATAATTATGGTTAACATAATGATGCATGTAATTAAGTTAATCATATTTCGTGTTAGAAATATTATAAAATTATGGTTGGGTCCAAAAGTAACTACATTTTTCTCTCAGTATAGTTATTTTTCGACCCAACCACAATTTTATAATATTTCTAATGACAATTATGATTAACATAATGAGGCATAGTTAAGTTAATCATATTTCGTGTTAGAAATATTATAAAATTATGTTTGGGTCCAAAAGTAGCTATAGTTTTTTCTCTCAGTGTGTAATCTAGTTTTTACATGAACAGATTGGAGTAAAAAAATATAATTAAATGTAGGAATAAAATAGCGTAATAACTTTTCAGTCTTTCACACATTTGCTTAATATTGAACGCGAAATCTATCGAATAATCCAATAAATCAGGCTTTGTCCTTTGTCAGCAAATAAATAATAAAATCTCGCATTTCCCTCGATTAATTCGATTCGACGAAAGCTTTTTATCTGAATTTTAATTAGCGAAATACCAAACATTAATATTAAACATCCGAACGAAGCCGTGAACAAAGAGAACGACGCAATAAAATTTTCATTGTGCAGGGGACCTGGAATCTCGACGGAGAGAGAGAGCGTACCGATGCAATCGGGTTTTTTTGATACACCCTGTGTAACTGCCTACTCTCGACTGCGCGATGAGCTATTTAGTAGTCGCGATACTTAACATTATTGCTGACGGCGGAATCAGTTACACGGGGCGCCTGCCACGGCTAGCCAAGTTTCTATTTTGCTACATGTGGCTCGCACGCCGCGTGCAGCGTGCGTCGACAGTGACGCATTGCATACGCGATGTGCTACTTGCAGCCAGGGATAGCGTACGATAACACGACACCCGCTATCGTGATACCCGGGTATCATAATTTGCGGCACGAAGTATATTAGATATTATAGAGATATAGATATTATGGCAATTAATGTTATTTAATTAATAATATTCAATTAGCGCTAAGTGCTGTTTAACCAGTCGAGTCTAATTTCAAAAAAGCCAGTGTGTAAAACGAGGAGCGGATATAATGATCTCACCTACTACTCTTGACAGTCGCCGTATCGGGAGGCGGAAAAAATGATCGCGCGCAGCGAGGCTGCTTACAATATCAGGAAGTTGGTTGCAGTTTGGGTTCTTCTTTTATTTTATTTTATTTTTTTTTTTTACCTTATGCGAGTTGAACCGCCGCCGTGTAGCGAGCGTCTGGTAACAAAACTGGTGGTAGAGATCGGTTGGCGTGCAAAAGGCGGTCTCTCTCACAAACACGTGCGCTGACGCAAAAATGCAGCTCCCGCGCGGACTGCCGCCGCTGCTGCTGCATTCATTTGCAACGCACACTTCGTCCCCCATGCCACTCTCTTTCTCTTTCTCGCGCCTATCCGCCGCACCGGTGACTCAGTATCGTTGAATTCAAACTTCTGCCGTATGCGCATTCTGCTGCCCGAGAGCACCCATACATACTCGCGCGCCTTTGACCGGCCGACGCGACGCGACTTGTTTCACGCGCGACCGAATGCAGGAACGCGAGCGCGTTCCAGTTATGAAGAAATGTTACAAATATTCGACTAACGAGCGGATAAACGCTATAGAGACACTGACCCACAATTTCCGCTATCTTGTACGAACGATAAACGTTTGATGGGTTTGACAAGTGTTAAGCGCTCGTTATAATTATAACCCTTGAATCTCATCTCAAAAACTCATATCAAGTGAGATTACTTGGAATGAGGTTTTAAATCTTGAGGCGCCAGCGGTTCAACAGTTCGCATTTTGATTAGAGCTTATGAGATTATTTAATTGAGAAGCAATATAATTACTCGCGTAAGAAACCTAACGCTTTTTTAAAGTGTTAATAAATTATAAATTCTTGCGAGATACTCGCAATGTTAAATATATAAATATATTTTATAAAATATTAAAAATATATTAATGTATATATTTTTTATAATATAAACACAAAATTTGTGAGATATAATAATACGCATTTATATTACGAGGAAACTTTTTTTTTCTTTGTCCCATTTTATTTAAAATAAATTTAACATAGATGTTATAACATAATTTCAATTAAAATAAATTATCACTAGATATAGGTATAATAGAAAAAGCTATGAAAGATTAATGCATTAAAATATTTTCAGTTAGTGCGTCATCGTGATAAATAATATTAAAAATTATTAGCACGCGATTTTTCATTACTTTAACTAAAAAAAATATACTGCACGATTAAAATATTTTTCCTGTCTCTGTAACATTTATACATATATATTAAACTAGGATTAGAGAGAATTTGTTTTTATTTTACGTACAAATATATAAATCTCTTACTCCAATCTTCATCTGATGTATGAAGGTTATGAAAAAAACTAAATAAAAATGTTTTTTGAAAATATTAGTATTTTATAATTTTATTTATTTCTTTCTCTTTATTTGTTTTCCTATCTAAGCGCCGAAAAAATGAACTGTACGACGTGTACTTAATACTACATAACTGTCCAAATAGTATTATAAAGATATCGTATCTTCATGGTGTTCAATATGAGTTTCTAAAAAATTCTTACCTGTAAGAGTAAGTACTTGATAAAAAGTGTAACAAGAGATACGATATCTACAGATAAAAAAACTATTTTTCTTTTTTTTTTGTTGAGATCATTTTCTATTGACAAGTTGATTCTACAAGTATATTTCCTATCAATTTTCTTGAGTGTACATTTGTAAGTTTATACTATAAATTTCAAGCAACCCGCATAACGATATATCGATATAATGAGCTCTGTTTTATGAGCTTGATGTATGCACAAGTGTCTAGTATATAAGTTCTCGTATGCATAATAAATCAACGAATGATTATACGATTAAATATTAGCATTAATCTGTCGTAGCCTCTCCATTTTGAGGCAATAAAGCTATACAACTTATTTGTAAAATTCTAATGCTATTAATTTGAATTTTTAATTATTTATATCTATATTATATACATGTATGTTATATACACTATACATCTTATACATCTTACACATGTAAGTATACAAAGGTATTATAAAAAAATTTCGCAGATTCATTGCCTTGTATTGAAAGATAATTTTTTACTCACTGACACGATGCGCAGCGGCGGAGAATTGTAATACAACGTTAATCTGTAAGAAACAAATGTATACCAATTAAAATATTGTTCAAGATAACTAATATTTCAAAAAATAATTATATAATGCAGATGAAATTTTGTTATATCCTTTTTCCTTTCAAACGGATATTTAACAATCATTTAATAATTAATAAAAAAAATTCTGTTCTTAAATTATTTTTATTTAAGAAATTTAAATAAAATCAAAGTTTCTCTAATTCTCATATTATAAGTCCAAAAAAATTTTTTAATTACAAAAAATTTAATTATTTGTATCTTCAAAATGTTCAGGATGTATAAAATTAGTTTAGATCATTTAATTAAAATAATCACTCAATATTTTGAGCATCTTTTATCTTCAATGATTTTTCAATATTTCAATATTTCTCATCTTCATTAACAATAATTATATTACATTTCATTAAAGTAAATATTTTTAAATATATTCATTAAATATTTTTCGCCGTTTTTCAAAAAGAATGCTTCTTAAAACGGCCAAAGTTTAGTACGTATCATATTACGCAAAATGATGAAAAAGATAGGAACGAGCCACGCGACTGCCGCGGGAGTAAATACATTAACAATAAAACGGAAATAAGTAAACAAAAGATTACTCACCCTACGGTTGCTCCGCCGTTGCCGACGCCTCTCCCGGACCTCCGCCTCCTCTCGCTCTGTCTCTTTCTCCCCCGTTCGTCGACGGCCGTTTCTTCATGGCACTCGCACAACACTCACTCACGGGAACAAGGTTAATTACGATCGCGCGGGCGCGCGCGCGAGCGTTACGCATGGATACGATGATCGCGCGATACTTCGCACGGCACTCCCGACGTTAATCGCGTCGCGACGCGCACTTTGTTACACCGCGTCTCCGGGGCGAGCGAAGCGCGAGGTCCGCTCGATAGCCGCGACACGTCTCGCAAATTAACGGCGACAGCCGAATCCGAAAATGGCGGAGCGAATCCGCGGCCAACTTCACGCGCCATCCCCCGCTCGCGCGCTCCCGCCTTGCAATTAGCGTAATTTCCGCGCTTTGATTAACGGACGGTACGCTCAAGCATTTTCGGACGATGATCGCGTCGTATTAAATCGCAAACATCTATACAAGTCTTCCAAAGCGTCGTCTACAATGAGTAGCCGGCGTTCGTAAGCCGGTATTCAGTTCTTATTTCAAGACCGTCTTAAGTAACGTCTCGAGATGCTAATACTGCTCTGTGACTGGTTTAGAGCATTTTAAGACTGTACTTAAGATGATCTTAAATATAAGAGCTGATTATGGTCCAAATTCATAGTCGTTTCTCAAATCTTAAAACTTAAGAACTTCTTAAATCTTAAATCGTCTTTTTTTAAGCTGATCTTCTTGGTTACTTTATAATTTATGGTTCAAAAAATGGAAAGTAGCACGCGAAAAAGGCGAAAAATAATCTTTAATATGTAAATTTAAAATGTAAGAGATTAAATGTACTTAATTAAAGGTTTTTTCGTCTTTCTCGCGCGCTTCCTTCCTCTTTTTTTTTTTTGAATATGAATACCGATCGTAGTCGTAAGGTCGTAAGCAAATTGACCAACGACAGTTAAGAATTCGTAAGAAAATTGAAGAAAAGATTAGTCTCATTGTAGACGAGGCTTTAAACGTTCCGCGAAATGCGAATTTCTCCGAAAATAAAATCATCGACTCCGCCGATCGAACGAAATCTCGCAATCGAGATAATCAGACGACCCGTCTTATCTACGCTATACGCTTTTACGATTCGTGCTATGCGATTGACAGATATTCAAATACCAGGTTAACTACGCATTATACTCACTAATCGAACGTGTCGCGACACCGCTCGACCCGAACCCAGTCCGCGACATTTTGGGAATGGCCGAAAAATTCGGAGGAAACCGCAACAACTTCAGCTCGATGCCGCGCGACATCGAGTCAATTATTATTACGCAACGAACCAGCCATGGAATGGTCGAAAATCGATATCTCGCGTGCGAATATATTTACCGAATGTTTGCGAAATACGTTAATAAAAATAATCGATATATCGCAACTTCCCGTTGCCTCCACAGAGAAAAATGTTTCTTTAGATATTATAAATTAATAAATTTTGTTGAAGACAAACAGATTTAATTATTGAAATAATCCAACCGAACTAATGTTTGAACTAACAAATATGATTGTTTGGTTTTAAAAAAAAAGAGAAAATGTGTTTATTTTAAATAAAATATTCTTTGAAAAAATAAAGTTAATCTACTTGCGTAAGTTCAGAATTTGATGATCACTCCAAATTACAAGTTAATAAAAATTAAGAAACAAAAATCTCATTTGAATCAGACCTATTTAATTAATTTTTAATATATTTAAAATGTTATTTCAAATAATAGTTATTTTTCCATCTAATAATATGATTTCATGCAAAACAATTAAGCTTTTATTCAATGAAATAATATTTTGTATAAAACAATGTTCCTTTTGTGAAACAAATACAAGTCAAACATATATCAAATGTAAAAGAAAAAACTTTTTTCTCTCTGTGGAACATTCCATTCGTACTCGTTCCTCGTGAATCACCTTGCGATCTCAATCCAGAAAGTCGCATTCGAATCAGCGAACGGAAGCGCGACGCGAGATACATACGCCGAGCCGAGTGTCGTTAACGAGGTAATCGTCGGCCGAAAAAGATCACAATGGAACGATGATTCGGCTGCCGCCCGCGCCGCAAAAAAAGGAACGGCGCGAAATTCGTGCATTGATAAACCGCCGTCGCAGCTCCGGCAACATTCGCGAGACCACGATCGTGGAAATCGCGCAAAATAATCCGCGAAAGTTAATTAATTGCGCGCACTAATAACATAGCAACCGCCATCGCGTTTCGAGAAGTGATACGAGGGCCGACACGCGGAGTCGATCCGCGCCGCCGACCGCCTCCTCGCTTGAACCTCGCTGTACGAATGAGTGTCTCGGTGACCGAACGATGCGCTACGTAGAGCGTCATAAAAAAAACAAGCGCCGAACGTCGTACACAAGTCATTATCGCTACGAAATATATACTTGGCATCTTACGAAGTAAATGCACCGAGTAGTACCTGCTTGTATGTATTGCACTCCGAGTTGATGACTGATTATCATCGCACATCTGAGGCTCCGTTTGGTACATTCATCAGTGTCATGTAAGTTAATGAACAATTCTTTTCGACTTTAAAGCGACTTAGAAACTTATATTATTTGAGTTTTTGATGAATATTTTGCGACTGACACATGTATGTACACTAAAAAAAAATTCTGGTTAAAAACAGACGAATCAGAAAAATAATCTTGTAAGATTGATCAAATATTTTGATTATTATAATAGGAATTCTGATTATAAGTTTAAAGTATTGAGTTTTATTATAATAACCAGAATATTTGATTAGTCCTACAAGATTTTCTGATTCGTTCGTTTTCAACTAGAATTTTTTTCAATGCATTACTGGAAATGTAAACAATTAATTTTAAATGTTTCATTTACATGATTAAAATATATTTTAAAATTTATGTAATATAATTTTCAAATATACTATTTATTTAAAAAATGAAGGAACGTCTTGTCTTTATACTAATCGAAAATATATTTATCTGACTTATGTTCATTTTTACCAATGTAGATTAACTTTAATCTCGGTTTAACTTAGCTTTCATCTTTTTCCAATTCTTAGAATTAGAGAAAGATAAAAAGTAAGTTAAACCAAGATTAAAGTTAATCTACATTGGTAGAAATAGGCATTAATCAATTATTGATTTCCTTTTTCAAATTCTTCCGAAAAAAGTAAAATTGCGTGATTTCAACACATCAAGAATTGTAATATTGAATAATAAATGAAGCAAATCAGGTTAAATTATCGCAAAGTATGTTGCGACATAGTTTCATTCTTTATTTCACTTATTATTAGAATTTCTTTGTCTCGAAACAAATAATAACAAATTCATATCCCTGTTTTCGATCAAAACGAAAGTAAATTTTATTTCTGAAATAAACCTTAGGTTTAATATTTGAGCGCTCAAAGTGCATTCATAAAAAATATTAATTTCACACAAGAAAGCATGCTTTCTGCTTCACTGCTTTCTTAATTAATGAACAATATAAAATAATTATTATTCAACATTATTATTCAGAGTACAGAAATGTAAGACTGTGTTCTATAACTTCTGGTTATATGACACTTTAAAAATATATTCCTGAGCTTCATACACACATATTCAGATTTTTTTACACGAGTAATCTCGTTCTACTTCTCAATTAAACATTTAAGCTATTGGAATTATTTAAATGTTTGATCTCTTCTCAAGTCATCTCCGAAGCACGCTTGAGTGATATGCACTTTTTCGTCGATTCAACTGAGACGAGATTCAGGAATTATTAATACATCTTCTCACAAGAATCGATTATTGAATCATAATAAACGGAACATATGTAGGCTGAGACAAACTCCACCACTTGAACGTTAGTTGAATCGTGATTACAAATACGATATTACAAATGTCAAAATTGACTGTCAAGGTCGGTTTATTAAACATTATCACGTTTCAAGATTTCGTTTCGAATTCTTCAGCAGAAATGCGATTACAAAGTACGAGCTTAAGAGCCGGGTTTTCCAACTTCTTGGTAAGCTACCTAATAATTAAATAATACATCAAATGTAATATCTAATTGAAGATAAAGAAAGACAGACGTATGATTTAACTATTAATTAGTTTTCCAAGAAGTTGGAAAAACCAACCTTTAGTCGAGAATATTAAAATAGAAATAGAAGTCGATCGATAGAAAAACATAAGTATAATAAAATTTCTATTTTGAGACAAATATAATCGCAAATATAGTCGCAAAATTTATTACTAAATACTTTTAGCTACCGAAATATTCTTCATTTATTTTTAAACGCATTTCTCTCTACATTCTGGACTTAGGCACGTATGGTATTTAACAACCGAAACATACGGTCTACTCATCACATAATTCCATCGTATTCGAACCGCACGGCATCGATCTTCGTCTTACGCAGTCGCAGATATCCGAAACCTTACTGTCACGTTACGACAAATTAGAATGTCACATCATCGGTCTGAAGTCTTTACGTTACCAGACGTTTTCTTTTCAACTGTTAATGCCGATTACAAATCGCGAATTATAATAATAATTTTAAATAATAATCGATAATAATAATTTCAAAAAATAATAATAATGAAGATTTTCAAAATAATTTTATCATATAATGAAATTAATAGACGTTACGTATTAATTCAAATGAATATTATATGCCTTCAATGTTTATATAATAATTTATTATTTTATTTTTATAAAAAGTACTCATCTTTCTCTCTCTCTAATATTTATAATTTTGTAATAATTGTTAATATATCTCATATTATATATGTAAATATGTATCATTAAAAAATCAATACTTTTACTTGGCACATATATATAGCGACTCGCAAAACTGATCAAATCATACGTATTATGAATTTTTTTGAAAAAGTCAAAGTCAAAAGTCAAACGATAACGATAGCAAACGAGCAAGCGCGAAAGCAAAATATATATCATAGATATTTGCTTGTTTGTTATATTTATATTGAAATTTTCATCACTGTCATTTCATCGATTTTCTTCGAATCGCTTAATCATAGATAATTATTGTGTAATACATTTGATTGGTTTCGTGAGTCACTGTTTATATGCACAAATTAGCAAAAAATTGTAAATGCTAAGTGATGATTGAAGTGAACTAAGGAAAAAATTTTTTAGAAATTTTTTAAAGCTTACCTAATGACATGATCAAAATTCTTTACTCTTTCAATATTAAACAATTCAAGATCATACAAGTACATACTAATGTTCTAGATATTAAATCGTTTGAGAAACAATACATTTTCCAAGAGCACGAACAGTAGCTTTAACAAAATTACTAAAAAAATTCGATAAAATGGTTTTTAAAGCGTGATATTTTGCAGAGGTAGATGAATCAACTAAAAAAATTATTCTTTGAGAAAAATATTGATAAAATGTAGTTTAAATATTTTTATATTTTCTTTGGATAAACTCTTAACAGAATGGTGCAATTTTTAATATATTCAATTTATTAATCTTTATAGAATATTGTATCATTGAATAATCTGATAATTTTTAATTATCAGATTTATGTTTTCAAATTGATTGATTCAATTATAATGTTCGACTGCGGATTTAATTAATTAAGGAGCGAATAAATCCATTTTTTATGAACTCATGTCTAATTAGAAGCAGAATGTTCTACTTTTCAATGTAGGTCAAAATGTTGAGTATAGAATGTCAAATCGAAAATGCCTGCCAATTACTCTTTTTACATGTTAAATACATTTCAATCGAAGATAAAAGCAAGAAAATTAGATTTAATTGAATTTAATCGTTTGAATTTAATGTAATTCAAATCGCCGCCATCAAACGTGCCATTAATTTGACGTAACAATTCTGTATCTAAATCCTTGTAAATATTTTACTCACATAGAAAAAAATCATGGAAAAAGTTATTGTTTTATATTTCATATAAATTTTTGTAAGAACATTTTGCATGAATTTCTATTTACTTCTTAAATATGTAGAAAAAATATATTTAATATAAGATGATGACGATTGTTACAGATTTTTTTAACAAGATGTTTTAAATATTTAAGGCAATTGGCATTTTTACATCAAATTTGAAACGTTTCGATCAGAAATACGTTTATGTCTTTCGAAAATCTGATTTAAAATACATGTTTTGGTATCGGAGTATCGATATTTCTGTCGTTATTTTATGACATGTCAAGTGATATAAATCAGAATAGGAATCAAGATAAAAATCTGTGGGAAGGATAGGGGGATATTTATATAGGTTTTCCGTAGAGTTCCATTGTTCGTCTGCAGATTATTAGGATGTTTTTAGTTATTTGGGGTAATGTCCTGACCCGGTCGACGGGTTTAATACCGCGATGGAACTACGTCAGAGATGCCGAGATGACGTCACGTTATCACCTCTCAATTTCGAGAATCACGACGCATGCGTCATTACGGTTCAATCGTTGCGCTTGACCGTAGGTCGATTCGGGAGAGAAAACGAGAACTGGGTAACATTTATTATAAATCGGGAGAAATTACGTCAGCATTTGAATAACGAGAAGTAGGTCATGTTCTCCATCCTCCAAAATTCGAGAAATGTTGCTCTACTGTCGCGAAACGCGGCTCATAGCAGAACAATTTGAAAAAGAATTTATATTTATTTTCACATGAAAAATGGATAAAATATATCTCAACCACGAATAAAGCAGTAAACTAATTGATTTATTCGATAATTTTAATATACCTAATTGATTTAAAATATAAATGAAATTAAAAAGTAAGAGAAACGAAAAAAGGATACAAAAATATCTTATTGTGTTGCGTGTGTTTTAAAAAATCTTTACATTATTTGCGAAATAATGTTGAATATTAATCTTTAGGGGGTCATAGGATATCTCTCTTAAATCACGAAAATTTGGCTCTAAGAAAAAAAATTAACATACAATCAGATACAAAATATGATATTAATTTCGAGATGTTATAACGTCTCGCCGGCTTTCTGAAGATTACGAAATGCTATCCTTGCCTTTTCTTTTCTAAAAAATCGTCCGAAACGTTTCTTAAAAGTTGACCGTAGATTTCTTGAAAAATGTCTAATTGAAAAAGATAACGGATTTTAAGACACTGTATACGTGGCTGGCGTCAGCAATATCAAAGTATGGATACCTTGGCTTCCGATACTTTCACTTTCGACATCATCCAGGTACATGGTGTCCCGACAGCGTCGACCTGTCGCGACTCCACGTGCGTACCCAATATGGCGCGGGGAACGCGATCGAGGAAAGGAACTGCACTTGACTGGCTGTGTGTGTTATATTTAGGTTTAAGCAGAGAGAGAGAGAGAGAGAAAAAGAGAGTAGGAGTCCTTTGAGAGCGCCGCAGCCTCGCTCCTGGTCGACTGCTCCTTTTTCGAAAGGGGGATAAACCTCTCGCATCCTTCTCAGGCGCCCTCCACGCGGTTTCCGCCGAATCCGCTTCCCTTCTTCCCTCCTCCCCCCGCTGGATGCCTCTTTGTCTATACCTGGGATAGATGTATACCTCCCTCGTATCCTGCGCGACGCAACCGGCCCCTCCCTCGTAGACGCCTAAATATCCGTTACTGCCGCGATCAAGCGACCGCCAATCTTTAGCGGTTCTCAGTCCCAACTATCGCTAATAACGAGCAGGTTCGAGATTTTTCGCGGGTCTATGGATAACAGGGAAGGAAACGACGCACGGCAGAATTATGGCCTGACAGTGAATATATCGCTATTATGTATACGTATCGCTATTACCGTGCGGAAGATAGGAAAGTAATTGGAGTAATTCTCTTTCGTTATTACTTTAATAAACCCCGCGTACTTTTGATGATCTACTGCGATTTAATCTTGATTTCGACTTTTGTTCATTTTGTAAAAAGATTTTGCACGCTTTTTTTTTTAAATTTTCAAAAAAAATCTTGCCGAGAGAATCCAGGAGAAAATGTTAATTGCGCATTTCGATGTACGAATAAAATAAATCGACAACGCTCACAATCGCGATAAAATTCATCCCGATGACAAATTTGCCAACCGTGAGAAATACAGAGAGATAATGCGGGGATTGTACTGGTTTGACGAGGTGTCCTTGATTTTTTTTCAGCGAAAGTAAAACGGTCCGCAATATACGAAGTAGCTGAATGCGCGCGCGTAGTAATTAACACTTTACAAACGTTTTTCACAATTTCTGCTGATATCTAACATCTCGCCTCCGTCGTATGTCCGCATTTTTCGCCAATAAAATCTCGCAATAATTCGCCCCGTTATGAAAACACATCGGCCGATAACTCAAGCGCTCGTGGCGCTTTCGTTTTGCCAGCCGCGTACAAGTATAAACGGCGCTCTCGGCTACTTAACACTCCGTTGCCGCAATAGACTCCGTGGCGGCGTGTTAAATTATCGATAAACTTTTACGCCGCGAGATATTCCCGCTGATAGAACCGCTCCTAGGCGGAGCGTAAAATATCATGCAGCGACGAGAGAGAGAGAAAAACGAGCGTTCGGCATGGAAAACGGAGCCGCGATAAGAAATTTGCGCAACGACGCACTCCTCCGAATCGCATTTCACGCGATCGGGTGCAGTATGGTGGACTCTCGCCTAACGGTATTGGTGAGATTATAAGGTTACCGTACTCGACAGAGTAAAAAAAAACCAGAGCATGTATAACCCCAGAGATATTGTGTCTCAATCAACGAACTTGTTTATTTTTTTTCGTAACGTTTAAAAATCGTTAATTTAGATTTCTCTATATGATTGTCTACTGACAATGAATTTCGAAAAATCGTGGAATTGTTTAATAATGTTTATCATTTCCGCGTAAAAAAAAAAACTGGACGCTTTCGCAGACACGCCCCGTTAAGTATCTCGTTTTCCGAAAATTATGATCTGCCATTGTTTTCGAACTGACCGATTTAATCCTGCTGGGGCGCCACGTAGGTTCGCGCGACAAATGATAATTGTGACCAAGATAAATGGATCTGAGAGACTCACCCTGCATTTTCAGCGGCAGCAATGGACATGTGCCTCCTCTCATCGAGGGTGGGCGCGGCGTCGAATTGCCGGGGGAGATCCGTGGTAATGAATTGAAAGTCACGCGTGTACGAGAGATGGTCGCCTCTCTCTCTCTCTCTTTCCCTCCGTATTCCTCTCTCTTCTCTCTTGTGGGCACCACCCTTGCGCACCAACAGAACTTGTCACCACAACACCGTCGATATCACCACCAAGCGACAAACAACAGGGTCGTTAACCACCACGCGCGACACCAGTATCACAGAAATCAACACGCTCTCTTCGTTGCGATTCAGATAAAAAAAAAAGGAGGAAAAGGAACCGACGGGAAAGAATAACCGCGAATCCGTTCGTATCCGCCTTTTCCCACGGTTTGGTTCGTATACACATACACGCACGTACAGCGTCCCGGAGATATCCTCTCGAGCCGAGAAAGAACCTCGGAGAACGAAGTTACGCGTGTGGGTATCGTTCTCGCGATCAATCGTCGATTAGCCGACCGATCTCGACGGTGACATCCGGTGATGAGTCGGAAGCTGCATCGTCCTTCCGTCGACGGTTCTCAGACGTCTTCCGAAACTCGACGACATTCGATACAGCCCGTGCCACGGCCGTGACCAAGCTGCTGCGCCTTTTCTGCCTCCTCCTTTTCGTTCTTCCTCTCCGACGCACACGGTCTTAGCAGGTGCAGGCGAGCAGCTTCACACGAATCGGCTCGCGATCACGAGACAGAGTTTCGAGCGCCGTCGGCCCTCGAGCTCGAGGCAGCTCGAGCGAGAGCGATGGCGTGATGGACGCGAACAACGTGATCTCTCTATCGAGACGCATACACGTCGTCAGGGTGGGCCCGTAGCACGAGCGATGGGAGTGTCTCTTCTCCGAAGCCGGGCCCTCCTCCGTTTCCTTCCTTCCTTCCTTCCCTCTNGGACTGCTCCCGATTTCTTTTTTGGACCTCTCCGAGTCCGCGAGAGTTGTTCTTACTTGAAGCTCTTCCTGCCGACGAAAGCTCGAATCGACCAAGTTTTCCGTTCCGCCGCCGTGGATCCTGTTGATCCTCTCGAACTTCCTCCTCACAGTCTACGAAGTTCAAGGAGCTTTTTGCGCCGAACAGGCAATCTCGATGAGCGGATCGATCCTGGAAATGACAACAGAAATAAAACGCATGTTGAGCGAGAGAGCGACAATCGTCGAGTGCAAGCGTCAAAAGGGAAGAAAGAGTATCGTGCTATAAAACGAGTCCACGTAACGCGTTAATGAGCGGAACGAGTAAAAAAAATTGCGCCGTGCATTACGTTGAATGCGTTGCGTTCGACGCGTTTGCATTCGGTGACGCGCTCGTAATGCGCGCGAATCGCCGTTTCTAGCTTATCTATGAGGTAATCGGCGGAATCGTTAGCGAACAAACGGTCACCGATACTCCCATTGAAATACACACAAAAGTAACAGCTGCAATTCAGAAGCAGATTCACATCTCCCTCGTAAATATGAATCATTCAAGTAGCTATTGTTATCATCATGTCATTATTTATATTAATTTAGCTATCATTGGCATTTGCTATTATTCTGATTATCATTTTAATTACTTTTACAACACATATTTCATATAAAAATAGATAATATAAAATAGAAGAATTATGTTTAATCTAATCAGTTTAGTCTTCATGTATCATTAGAAATAAAACAATATAATTTTATTAAAAGTTGTAAATCACTGAGGCATTGTAGGTATAAAGAAATTAATTTTGTATCTCTTAGAAATCACTGGATATTATTTTCTTTCACAGCAGTGTATAGATGTGAAAAAAGACAACGAGCATGATGCTCAGCCTTCCAGAACAATGTTACCATTGTAATGCCTTACGAGATAACGCAACTCGATGATTATTATTCGCGAGTTGTGCGTATTACGATAGAAACATTTTAATAATCGTGCACTTCCGAAAAAAATTTTCTTCTCCCATTAAAAACTGAAAGGGCTATAATTTTATTTATAAATCAGAATAAAATCTGCAAAGGGTGCCACAATGAAAAATGCCTCTGGAATATCAAATCGCTTAATTTCACTTAATTTTAGTCATTTATTGCACGATAAAAATTTTATCCTTTATTTCATTCGAGTATACATATATTTACGCTCACTATTATATATCTTTTCCTCATACACGCTGTTAGTTGGAATCCAATCGGCTATTACTTTCCGAACAACTGCGTCCCTGTACGAGGTACGGAATCGTGCGCCTTCCGTAAAGCCGCGAGGACGCTCGCCTGCGTTTTTCCCCGTTTTCGGCGAGGCAGAGCGAGCGGGAAGGTTAAACGCATCCGCAACTAATGGCGGGTTTCGAAATCGCCTCTCCGCACAACACAACAACTGTCGTTCCCCGTCGTCGCGGCCACGGTGTAACCTCGCGCATCACATGGCGTCGCGCTCGACGAGAGGCACTGCCATTAATACAATAGCCTCGGTGCGTGCATGCGCGGCGCATGTCCACACGGCCCATTCTCTCGCTTCCGAAACATATGTAGACCGTGGGCGCGTTTAGGAAAACTCGGCGAGATCGATATCGTCGTCGGCCGTCGCGTCGACGACGACGCTTCGTCGCGAATTTGCGCAATTTATCGTCGGGTCTACGGGGTGTCCGGAACTGCGCGACCGATTCCGACGGTCAGCTCTTCAGTTGGAAGATAACGGAAAAAAAAAGAAAAGTAATTGCGCGGTTAAAAATATTCACGATCAACGTGAATGAAAACGTTCTCTCGATTTGGTCGTTTCGATGAAAGAATCATCTGCGCGTCGACGTCGGGGGGTTTTAGCGTAAAACATTCTTATTCGAAAATCTTAAAAATCAGACTTGGATTACTATTTTTTTTTTTTCACTTGTCGTTGAATTATACATTTCCTATGACGTCGTGAATTTAAGGTCAAGGTTTCTCGAGACGCGATCTCACTTCCGCGATCAGAATTTTCCTTCAAAAAGGCATTGGAGCTGAACGTTTTAAAACGTCGTTTGCGATGCATAAAATATTTTTCTCGCTCGCCCGCGGATATATTAAGATGACTCATCGTACACTACAGATACTACGGTTATGAAAAATCACGGACAGCGCGAATTTAGAGGCCGCGACGTAGCGATTGGCCCGCGCGGTTTTTTCCTCTCGGCACCGCGCGTACTTGAGCGTACGCCTCGTCGAATTCGCGCGCCTGAAACGCGCCGAGTGTAATTAATTCGGAAACCCGCGGATCGCGCGCGTTGCACTGCGCTAAAAGGAGCGCTGCGTCGTCAATCATCATTTTCAGATGTTCTCCAAAACAAACGTAACGCTCGCTTTAGGGTGCTTACGTCACGCGAGTAACAGCCTCGCTGCAACCGCCGTTTTTTACCCCAAATCGCATTATTCGCGGAGAAGATGGTTTCCACAGAAATAATACGATTGCAATGTGGAAAGAATATATCGCTTCAAAGTCTCATGTTTTTTTTTTTCCTATTAAACTGTTAAAACCGCGAATACATGATGCAAGAAAACAAGGTGTATCATTCTCAGAGATGCGCAATGATCGGTCAATCAGAGATTGCCCTCAAATTCCTACAATGAAAAAAAATCTGGTTAAAAACAGAAAATCTTGTAGAATTGATCAAATATTTTGGTTATTATAAAAGAAATTCTGGTTATTATAATAGAATTCAATATTTTATAACTTATAATAACCAGGATATTTGATCAAGATTTTTCCTTCAAGATTTTTTTTTATTTTTCTGATTCATTCGTTTTTAAGCAGTATTTTTTTTCAGTATACAGATTAGGTTGTGTGTTACATGTCAAACATAGTGAGTTTGAAGGAAAAGAGCTATAATAACAAAAGATGTTTGCATAAATAAACATAATTTACTTAATTTAATTGTATGATATTAAGAGTTACAATAATAATTGATTATAAATCGTAAAAATAATTTAAATTAAACTAACTTTTATGGGAGAAAAATTTTATTGTTCCGTTATTCATCAGTCGCCATTATGCGCAATGGTACACCTTGTTTTTTTACATCATGCACGAATAATCGAAATACCTCATTGAATATGTATACGCGAGGATAAATTGAATTTTAAGAATGTACAATATCCTCTTCCATAAAATCGTCGGAGATTTCTACAGGCAACAGGCTGTTTTGCAACGCTCACAATTATTATTTCACGGCATGCGAATACAATTTACAACAAGCAAGAGGAGAGTCGAGATAAGATCCTCTGAAATCGGTTCCAATTATAGAAAATGCCGATAAGAGGTGAGATTCAGCGGGAGAAAGAAGGAGGGAGAAAGAAACGTACAGTCCTGTCGACTTAGGTCGTAACGTTTACGACACGTCAGCATTATGAGGTTAGCATTCCAAGTGTGGGGACTGTTTAAATAACCCCCGCTGCCCCTATGTTACGCAATTTAAAGGGTCCCGGAAAAACTCGTAACTTTGTCGGCTTGTTAAGCAAAGACTAAATAGAGATTAGAAAGTTGTGAATAAGGCAATATTCCTTTCCTTTGTATTCAATACTATTATCCCCCCATTTTTCCTTAACTCTCCTTCTGCCTCTTTAGGCACAACGTTAAGTACGTTATTTCACAATCTTTGGCAATCCTATAACTATTTTATTCGAAAATTATATTTCGAACATAAAATATATTTCGAATTATATGGCGCTATTATTTATAACACATTTACACTGCCAATTTTATTGGAAAGAAAATTTTATTGTCGTTGGAACAATTATGATAATAATTGATTAATAACTTTTCTATCAACATGTCAATATAATTTTTAGCTTTATTAAATTATTAAGTGTTTAGTCTGAAATTTTTAGATAACGAAAAACATAATTTAAAATTAAAATCTTTGTATTATTAGCATAATATAAAATCATATGCGCGCCTTGCCAAGTATAAAAATATCAATGAAAATAATCGCGGTGCAAGCTTTGGCTTTCTCTCCGGATTCCCTAAAATGGCCAATTTCGCCACATAGTAGTTTCGTAAAAAACAAGAATCGTAGTCGTCTTTTAAAAAATGAAAGGTTTTGCGTAACCACGACGGTTCTCAGGCGCCTTGTACAGGGCAGTCCTCGAAACACACGTCGGAATATCGGCCGCAGAAGAAGATCTATACAATTTCGTGTATACAATGCGAGTACATTGTAACTCCTTCCTCGAATAGTGGCTTAGGCGATGCGATCGCGTGACATGCCCTTAGGGCGACCGTGGCTCTCCCGAGCTCATTAGACCGAGAAAAAGTTTTAACGCAGAAATGAGAGAATCCACGGGACCGAAAATTAGGCGGGCCCCGCGTTCGCGTTCGTAGAAAATGTACCACTTGCCATTGTCCAATTTTTATCCTCCCATTATTGTGATTCGGCCCCCGGGGGCGAGCGTGTGAGAGGAACGGAAGAAGAGAGATGTTTGTTCCCTTCAAAATGTATTCGCCGCGCCATGAAGTAATCAATCGTTCGCTATCGCGGTTGGACCCCCCTCCCCCACTCCCCTCCTGAGATAATGGACGTATTCGTGTAAACGAGTCCGACGAATTCGCCGTTGCGGAACAAAATTGCGGAATTTGCTGTGAAAGGGGTGTCGGGATACTACTAATGGCATTTTTAGTGGAAAGAAAAGCTCGCGCGTTTCAAAGAGAATAACACGTGAGCACATGTAAGGGTTATTTAACAATGATTATGATCAACGTGTTGAACGCGATTCGTACGCAATGCGCGTTTTAGGAGCGATCGGAGAGAGATAAGGCCGAAAGATGGAATGCCTTTGGAGTTTACGTCGGGAAGGACGTGATTCTACAATTAGATAATCTGCCAATAATAGTAAGATTGCTAAAATTAGAATTTCTGGAGAGCCAACAGATGTCAGAGTCAAGTTTGCAAAGAATACCTGTTTACTTAGTCATCGATATCTAACACTGAAATCTGTTGTTTCAAATATAAACCAGAAATTCCTGGCAACGTCAAAATACCCGAAATACCCTGCCCATTGATCCCGAGGCGAAGAAAACCACTTACTCCAAATGTCATTCTTCCAAAGTGAAAAAGGATCTGTCCCTTTTACCCGCGACAAAACACGAGCGTTTTACCCAGCGTTGTCCGCCGATAGCTCGTGGGAGAGGGAAGAGATCGTGGAAAACGATTGCGGAAGCTGTCATTGAAAAAATTCGACCCGGCCGAGCGTCCCGAATAGAGAAAAATGCAAAATGATGCAAAACGCGTCTCACCTCGTTTCCGTAGATCCTTCTTCTCTCTTCCTCGTATCGCAAGTAGACAGTGCGGTACGGTGCGATGCGATGCGATGCGGTGCGGTGCGGTGCGGCGCGGCGCGGCGCGGCGACGCACAATCGAAAGCGCGATGGTGAACGCCGCGCGAGAGCGCGCCACGGACGCGGCGGCGCGCACAGCGGAGCGCGACGAACTTGACTCTCAGCGGAGCAGCGGACCGTCCGACGAGCGAATAAAAACGGAACGTAGAAACCCGGCCGCTGCTTTCTTGCGGCGCCGCGCGCGATCCGGCGCGCCGCCGTGCATTATAACGCCCGCCGAGGCGGACTTTTCGCCGCGTGCTCCTCCACTCCGGGGAACGGCGGAGAACGTTTTCGCAAGTCCGCGCACTCTCCGGCGAACAGCACACCGACGCGGGACTGGCTAACTAACTGACTGACTGACTGACCGACCGACTTATCCGCGGAACAACGACGATTCCATTTCACGTTTCGCGCTGCCGTCGCGAGTTTGAGGTCGAGGTTGCCCGCCCGGGTATCTTCCTCTCTTTCTATCCCCCGCCTCCCCCTCAACCCTCTCTTTTCTTCTTCCCTTCTTTCGCAAGAGAGGCCGAAGTCTGGAGCGCGCTGCTCCGAAAAATGTTGCTCCGGGGGACGGACGGCGGAAACGACGCGCGCAGAGTCGCGGCCAGCTGCGAGAGAAATATCCGAGAAACACACAGAGCGACGTGTTCTCTCTCTCTCTCTCTCTCTTCCTCTCCTCCTCTCGCCTCTCGTTCCTCTCCTCTACTCTCGCTCCTTCCGCAGAAAAACACAGTGGGGCGCCACGGGATGCGGTTGATACGTCCACCTTATCTCCTTTATACTTCGCTTCGCACGTGTGCTCGGCAACGCGCGTGCCAGCGCGACGGCGACGTCGGCGACGGCGACGGCGGACGAGGCGCCGCGCCGCGCGCGCGCGAGCGGGAGACTTCCAGAAGGGTCTATCTGCTGAACGCGGTGCAGCGTTGTCTCGCGGCCGGCCTCTCTTGCGGCCTCGCCGCTCTTCTCATCCTCCTTCTCGCGGCGGCAGCGGCAGGCGCTGCTGTTGCTGCTGCTGGACGGTACAGTACGCAAGTACGTCGCGGCGGCGGCGGAACGTCCCGCCGCGCACCCCGGCCTGCCTCGTCCCCCGCCGCCCCCTCGCCCTTTCCCCCAGCCCCGTCGACTCCGCGCTCACGGCGAGAGCGCATATATGTATACGTGTGCCTGTGTGTCTTTCTCTCTTTCTCTCTCTTTCTTTCTTTCTTTGCCGACGCTCGTGCTGTCCTTGTCTCGCAAGCCCGCTCCTTCTCGCGATCTTACCAGCGGTGTCTATCCTTGCTCCGTCTCGCTCTGGCTCACCATGCACGCAACAGACACCGCGCTATTTCCCTCTCTTTCTCTCTCTCTCTCTCGCTTGTCCGCGTATTGCGTATAATGACGGCCGAGCGGGTGTGTATATGTGTGTGTGTATACTCATACACTCCGAGCGGCGCGCCGCGAAGCAGGGACGGAGAAGGAGATGGATACGTCGTAGCTCGCTACGACGACGACGATGACACGATGACGACGACGACGGCGACGTCGACGACGATGGCAACGACGGACGGAGAGCGCGCGCGCGCGCGCTGTCCGCTCAGGGTCCGTGTTTGAGTTCGGCGCGCGCGTGTACGTGTGTTTGTGCGCGCACTTCTCGATTAGCGCGACCCGACATGCGTGACGTCACACCACAGCGCGACGACGTTACATCGCCGCGCTCACCGCGGTGCCGATTGTCACTCGCGGCGGGATCGGCCGATGGACGACGGGAAAGCGGGGCTCTCGCGCCAACGAAACGGAGCGCAACGGGCGTGGACGTAAACGCGGTGGAGAGACACTCCGACGGCCGTCGACGGCGAGCGGCGCCGCGCGCGAGAGCGAGATGGGGAGAGAACCGCGCGCGCGGCCGATATTTTGTCACTGACGCGACGTCCCGTCGTGCCGCGTGCGGCACGGGTGACGTGAAAATGTCGGGAACGATTGTTGAAAACGACGACGGGACGGGCGCGAGCGACGCCACGCTTGCTTTGATGGCACGCGCGAACACAACCCGCGGTTGGTACCACTCGTGAAACGACTGACGACTCCCCGTCGTGCAACGACTGGCGCGGCCGCACCGCGAACGATGATACGGGAGGTGTGCGCGCCGCTAGGTGGCAGCGCCGTTTATCGCGAGACTCGCCGCTCCTCCGGGGCTCCGGCGGCCGCGGCCGCGCCGCGCCGTAACGTGTGTATGTACCGCAATTCATCGAGCACGCCCGGAAACGGCCGAGCGCGACCGAAGCGCGCGGCGAGCCGCTTCAATATCAAGTGCACGACCCTCCGCGGCCGCATGTCCGTCCGTCGCGCGCGCAGACGGTCGCGTGTATATCGCGCGGCTCTTTGACGAGAACGTCGCGAACGTTGCGACGCACCGCGGTGAAAATCGTCGGCGAAATTTTCGGCGCGTTGAATTTTTTATCCGGAAGATTTCGAGGAAAGTTTATCAGTGTCGGGACGGATAAATGAGAATCTGCCGGTCTTTCACGAGTTTAAAGTCGCATTAGTATTACGGGAGAAGTAAAATTTNTTTNTTNTTTCGAGAATGACGTTTTACTAATCACGTTATTTAATTTTTATTACATAAAAATTCGGAATAAATTCGAATTATACAGTCCAAGTGGCAATGGATAACCGTTATAAATTCAAAAGTTTTACCTTTGGTCTGTTCTTTATACCTGAGCTGGCTGTATTCAGTTTTTTTTCTCCTTTCAATGTAGGAGAAAGGTGAACTAGTGCAGCCAGTTCAGCTATAAAGAACAGACCTCTTGTTCAAATTCTTTGTATATAATTTATTCGAAATGAATTCAAAATAATTCCTGTCCTATATTTCAAAAAAGATTCCATAGAAGCGTAGTCAGAAAAAAAATCCTGGCACAAATTTAAAAAAAAGTAATATACTTGATGCAGGTAATCATGAAATTCAACAAATCTGAATCCAGAATCTCAAATCCAGAATCTGAGTTATATGTTCTGAATAATTCTTATGTAAAACTAAATAAAAAATTTAATAAATTTTTTGCCCCCTTCCTCTCCCCTATGAATAAAATCTTGGCTCATGTATGTACAGAAGTATATTTTTTAACTTAGTTTTTACATCCAAAGAGTTCAAAGTTGATGATGTAAAAATTGTTTTTAAACTTTCAAAAATGTTTTTAAAACAAAAATGAAATAAAAAAAGAATTTATTTCATAATTCAAAAATTCGAAAAGAATTCTTTATGCTGTCTGGGAGATTTTCTATTCCACTTCTCGAGTGTTGATAAGATTTTTCCAAAAGTCTTTCTGACATACAGATAGAGATTCACTTTAATTTATTTATAAGTGTGTATAAAAAGTACCATAAATCTTGATGCAATTATGTTTATAATATTTTTATCTCTCGCTTCTAAGAAGAAATTGCACAATTACAAGTACCCGTTTAACTTCCGATATCAGCACACCGCTCCATATTTCTCGTCGATCCTCTCTACACGTGAAACAATCTCTCCATTATCTTTATTTTTTCGACATCGCTCTCCGTCGTTTTCCAGTGTTCAAACTCGTCGTCGACGGTTCGCCCGTGATTGTCTTTGATGGCGCGATCGGTGATCGGTAGCAGCTTCTTAATAATCTCGATGCCCTCGACGGAGTCGGCCGCCACCGGGATCGCCCGGTGCAGGGCCGTCCTGCCGTCCGCGTCCGTCAGATTGGATGCCGCGCCGTGGCGCAGCAACAAATCGACGACTTCAACGTGGCCCGTGTGGAGAGCCTGTGCGGACGCCGCGCGATGCAGAGGCGTCGCTCTCATGCTGCGGGTGCGCGCGTCCACCTTCGCCCCGTGCTCCAGCAAAATTTCGCATACGCTGATGTATCCGGCCCGTGACGCATAATGCAGCGCCGTGTAGCCGGCGGAGTCCGTCACGTCGACGAAGACACCCTTTTGCAGCAGGCTACTGACGCGACTCACGTCACCTTCCAAAGCTGAAAAAAAAAATGCGAAATGCCAGAAAATGCACAGAAAAAGAAACGAGAATCAAACTCCGGAGAATGCCCGATCTAAACTGGGCCTCTCGGCCTAGTTTAGAAAACGAACGTGTAACGTCGTTCCTGAATCGATTTCTTTCCAGGGATGTCTGCCATCTGACAGTCATCAATCTGGACAAAAGTGTCAGGTTCTGAGGAATTCGAAAGGAATCCGAAAAGGTCTAGGTCTATATCCGTCTGCGATCAACCATTCAACAAAGGTCAGGGACCGATCAGGATAACACCATAAGGTTTAGGGCCCTAGTCTATTTATTATTTTCAGCTGGTCAGTGGTCAATTGCCCCATTCACTGATGCAAGTGCCAGTGTAGAAGTGTCTGAAGCACCGGGACAAGTGATCAGCTGAAAATAATAAATAGGACCCTACACTGAACCCTGTGGTACATCACTTGTTACCTGAATCGGTCCCTGACCCGCTGAAAGGAACGCAGACTTTTCGGATTCCTTACGAGAGCTATTCAACGGTACTATTTTTAGATCGATGACTGTCAGTGAACATCTCAAGTTAGCAAGACTAGAGAAAAAAATATATAAATAAAAAGTAATAATAAAGTCCCGATATTTATAATAATAATAATAATAAAGTATTATATATATTAAACAAGTTTTGTCAATTTTAAGAATCTATAGAATGCATATAAATCCGTAACTTTCCGTAATTTCGAATAAATTTGTTTATCAGAAATCTATCTTCAAATTTGTGCTATTTTCTCGTAAATTTCTCTCTTTTATTTTCTAAATATATAAAATAATAGAATCAATATAATTTTGTTGTTAAGACACTGTAATGCACAATCCAAACTGATAGTCCCATTTATTTACGATCTGTTTGTAACGCTTCATTGTTTACTATCTTATTCCGAGTAAATATTTAACACTTTCATTTACCTGCTGTCCAAATCCCACGAACGAAACTGATCTCATCTACAGTCTGGCAGACATTGTACCGTGGAACGCCCAATTCGCAACACGTTTTGTGATCGTGAGAATGCTCCATTGTTTATTATATCTGCAAATGATTGTTAAAAATCCTATATTGAGTTTGACCAGCTCAGATATACGCATCGTATGCTAAGGAAAAGATTGAGTTCATAGAAGGCAAAGATTTTTTTAATGTATATAAATTGTACGATATACAAAGTGCATTCTTTAGCATTATATTTATTTCTTGTACATTAAAACATACACGATTATACACAATGTCGAATTATATGCTAAGTATGTATAACTGTTATACATATAAAATATAACTTCACGTGTGAAAAGGAAATTACTAACTATACGTAAATATAAGATTCCTCGCATCGAATCCTTAGCGCAAACGCTTGCGAGCGAATTGTATATAAACTATTCAGACTGTCAAATTATAACACTAAGTAGTTACTTTCTCGTTCCCGCCACCAATTAGACTTGATTTTCTTATGTATAAACTAATACATAATTGTCGTATTAATGTATGTATATTATTGAAATAATTGCTTTTTATAATTTCATTCGATTTCATAATATAAATTCAGCTCTTAACGAAACACAGATTACAATAATTCTTTTGAATGACATTTACAATTTGCAATAAGAGCTTTATATCGACATTTATAATTTTGCTATAAGATTGACAAATCATGCAGTACAAACAACACCACAAACATCATATAAATTTTTCTGATTAGTATTACATTTTTAAACTCTCTGGACCGTGGTTGATCCGGAGGAATGATATCTCGCATGAAACAACAATTGATAAATCCTATTAAAGCACATGATGGAAAAAGACATTATATAGATCCTATTAGATAACATACTATACTATATAAAGATATACAAATAGTATCTGCATATACATATAATAATATTTCGTTCTCCACAAATATAAATAAACCTGAAGCCAGTATAGACCAATTTGATGCAAGCTAAACAATATTACGTCAATTTGGTCCAGTCTGAATTCTACGAGACTCGTATCATAAATCCTCAATAAAGCATTAAAAACCCATTTCCACGCAACGAGGTAAAAATATCACAAATCATTGTATAATTAATACTTCCGTATTGCATGTAATGAATATAATACAATCAACGCACATTCCTTTGGTCTGACGAAATTTCCGCGTTCGCTAAATTATTATCTGTAACGCGATTATTTTGCACAAGTGTTTACGTGATTCAATCTCCGGAATCATATCCCCCCAACAGTCTTGTCATAATGATTATACAATTTTACCGCGTCATTTTCAAGTCGTAAAAGAAGAAACTCAACATTGCTGCGATTCACAAAATATCACGTCCGATAACGTGAAAATCCTTCATTCAGGGATTTCATACAAGGATTAATGTATAAGTTTCCTAAGGAACAGTTGAAATATTCTTTTTTTCAGACTATTCTAAAGCTGCACTTCATATACGTACCATCCAATTTCACAAGAATAATTACAATCGATTATCTTTGAAAAATAAAGCCTTTTTAATTGGTCCGCACGTATATGTATACATTTAAATGTGTGGTATAGTTTCGCCAAAATCCAATTACAGTCGTGTAATTTTAGACATTTATATTTCAAGATATAAAAGTTAATGCACAAAAAAAACAAGATAAAGTTGCAAAGTTGCATTATCGATTCATCGATACTAATTTCTAGTTTGATTCATAAAGACACAGACATATATATATAAATATATAAGTCACAAGATATACGTTTAGATATATAATACGCTTGCACAGTAAGGCCCATTTTTATAGCGTTAATTTTCCCGCTGCATTGTCCAAAGTATTTCGGTTTCTCCGGTACTACAAATAACTCGATAGCCGAGCTCAGCTAGAGCATTTATAATAGAAAACGGTGTGCCTGAAATCAATTTCGTAATATAAGTTTTTAAAAGATATATCCTATAAAGGACTAGCATTATTACTATTTAGATCATAATTAAATTTGTTCAAAACTTTTACAAATTATTATATTTACTTCAAAACAATAAAATCTCATATATCTCTATTAAACTAAACTTTTAAAAACTATTACATTATCAATGAAATATCTCAATAGTATTAATAATTGCAAGCTGTTTCAAAGATTGAATCACCCTCATGAAAAATAAAAAATCTCATTAGCATAATCAAATAAAGTCAAATCGATGTTTATTTAATGCATATTTCAATCGCAGATATTGTAATTTAGCTTTAATTAACAAATTAAATTGAAAATACTATATAAAAAATTTATATAAAAATAACTTTTTAGATGTACAATTTCTTCAATTGACAGACTGACATAATGAAAATATATGATCCGTTCTGCTTTCTTATTCTTCATATTAAAAAATATAAAATAACGTTAACTGTATCATTAATAGTCACAAATCTTAATAAATTATTTATAATTTTAGTTGCTTTACGAAATCCTTAATTTGCTACATAATTTTTATCGCAATTGAAGTTTCTTTTATTATTGATACAATTCTATAATAACTTATAGATAACTATACATATAGATAACTGTAATTAAAATCTGAAATTAAGAGTATTTCCTGATAATTTCATACAATCAAAGCTGATGTTTTACTTTATGTACTTAAAAAATTATAATTTTACAAAATCACAGATAAATGTAAAAGTCATTTCTTACGTTTGTCTCAACCGATGATTCTATATAACTGACAGAGATTTTATAATCAAATTGAGTATATCATATTGAGTATATTATATTGTATACTTAAGATGTACATGTACATGCGTTCGCAAGAGTTAACTCGTTTGCGAATAAAAATTGTATCGTAGCCAAGAGAGATCTTGCATATTTTATGGAATTTTGCAGAGCGGTCCATGCAACTGCTGGACATGGTGATCATAGAAATTCTGGATCATTAACCTTTTAGCATAATTCCATTCACAATAGTCGTGCTACTGGGATTCAGCGGGAAGCGACTGCGTAAAGCCGATTCCTCCTTCGGTGGTAAACCGAAGATCGCACAATCGGTCGCAAATGGAGAGGCTTTTACACCGATGTAATAGAAAATGTCGTCGTCCTCGTCGACGGAGTTCTGCTTTTTGGATGTGGATGTGGATGTGGTTGTCGTTGTCGTTGCCATTGCCGCGCTAAAAGTATCGTTACACCTCGTTGTGCTTTACTTCTAGAAGAAAAGCAAACGTGACGCACGTGAGTGACGATCGGAGCCATTTATCTCGAAAGTGATGCAAGAATCACTTCGAGCAGTTTCTTTATAGGATTTAATAGAAAACTTAGGAAACATCTGCGATCACGACGTGCTTTTATTATTATAAGATTCTTCTGTCCGTGATATTTTCTCCCTTCGAGTAGATACAGAAATGTTCGATCAAAATAAAGACGAAAAATCCAAAATCTTCTTTCTGGGCTCCCGTTAAAATTGATATAAAATTGTGATTGGTTTTTGAGTTACTTTAAAAATATATATAAAGCTTTATAATTGATGTTCAATTGGATTAATTAATAACAAAATATAATTAAATGAAACTTATATAAATAAAAGATTTAAAACGTTTTTCTGGACAATAAATAATTCTAATATTATTTTTCTAACATCTTATAATTGTCTTGTAAAAACATAATTAGGGCACAATTATCTTGTGCAGAAAATGGTTCTCACGGACGAAATATCCTGAGAAAAAAATATTGAAATACGATTTATAAAGCCACTTTCAGGATAAATGGCATATTCCGATCGAATGAAATGTTGTTGAAGCTGATACGTTAACGCGATGCATCGTATCTCCAATAGAAAATAAATAATTGAAGAGAAAAGTATTGGAAGAAATAATAACAAGAGATAGCACATAGTTACTCCAACATTATCAGACTAACAAAGAACTTCGAGGGAAAAACATGAAGATTTGATGGCAAACTATAGTTGCGATTTTTTAACACTTTTGTTATAAATATAAATAAATAGTAAAATATTTAAAATATTGCAGATAATTTCCAAATACATTTTTTCTATTGGGAGAATGATATTAGGATGTGTATAAATATATATATATATATAATGTATAAGCAAGTGATAATATTAAAACTGTGAGCTTTTAATAAAAACTCGCGTATTATCCGATAATACATAAAATTCTGAGTGAAAAAACATTGCTGCTATTTAGTAAATTTTAGATGATATCAAATATGTTTATGATTTCCCTGCATATCAAAAATTCCAAATATAAATATATAAAAATGTATGTTATATATAAACACATAAATGTAATTAATTATAATAAACGTATCACGTGCGCGTATACTCTCTCTATCTTTAAATATATCTGAAATATTATTTTAAACCATATTAAAAATATTAATTGAAAACAATTTCTAATAAATATAGCAAAATGTTTCGTCAATCGTATTTTCTTTATACATTAACATGAAGAGTATAAAAATTTTTATTTTTATTATTTTTATTAATTTTTATCACATGTTATTTTGCACATTTGTAAAATTAACTCGGAATTTTATACAAATCGGAATATACATAAATTGCTTAAATTAATTAAGAAATACAGTAGAACCTTCATAACTTAAATCCCAAGGAAAGAATTGTTTGTATATTATCGAAGTTTCGAAATAGGAAAGTGTTCGTGATATAGAAGTCTAACAAAATAAAATTTGACTTATAGAGGCCTTCTAATTGTAGAGATAGATGATGATGAAAGAAAATTCAAATTATAGAGATCCATAGAGGTAAATAGTATTTATCGCTTCGACTTATAGAAATTTAGTAGGTAGAAATTTGACTTATAGAAATTCATTTTGAATTGCAGACACTGTACACTTTTAATTTTGAATTACAGAAGTCTTATGTGATGCCTAGCCGCCTCGTAAATACTCCGAGGATGTAAATATTTTGACAAACAGAGATTTTCGCGCTGGAGCAAAAGGAAACGGACTAAATCTAACTTAGAAAGATTTTCGACTTATAAAGGTTTGAGTTATGAAGGTGCTATTGTACATTATTTCTATAATGCAGAAAACAAGTTGTTACATAACGTATGTACAAAATATAACAAAAATTTTTAGAAAAAACAATTATTTATCGTTAATTATATGCACATATATATATAATATATATGCATAATTTTACATACATAATTATATATGCATTTAATAAATATAATGTCAAAAATACAAATCATTCTGTATTATTTTATTCCTTGTGTCAATATAATCCTAATATATTTCTGGTTTTTCTTTCTTTCTTCTAAGAATGTGTAAGTCGTATAAAATTCTATATTCTTTCATCGAAACACACACACATACACACTGAGCAGATTCTCTAGCATATTCTTTCTTTCTTTTTCAATTTTCTTTCATATTCTATCATATAGGTATTGATATATATGTATATTCAATCTTCTTTCCATGTGCATGAAATGAAAATGCAGTGCATGTAATCAATTTGGGGTAAAAAAGACGAGCAAATGATAGAAATGATAGAATAATCAAGTAGCAAATATAAAATGTAGCGAAAGAATAGCTAAAAAAGAAAATATTGCATCTACTGATTGTGAGATTAGAAAGAAAGAGGCCAGGAAAGAATAAGGAATCGCTATGTATAAATTATTTTTATAAGATGATCTTGAATTATTTTAAATTAAATTTAATTAAAATTAAAATTTAATTTAAAATGCATTTAATTAAAATTAAATTAAATTAAATTTAAACAGTAAANAAATTCTAATCTGTACTTAATTGCGTTCCATACGGCATCATTCACTCCGTTTTATTCAATTAATTGCTTCTCGTGTTCTTCTTTAAAATTACAATTTCGTGCACTCATTTCACTTATTTATGTATACTTATATTACGATCCTATTGTATGAATTTGTTGAATTACTAGTTTGCCGATTAAAAAAAAACAAAGATTTCTGTGGAAGACCTATGAGATTTTAGACAGAGATACACAACAAAAATAATATACTGAATGGCGTTTCTGAATAAATGAAATTGGATTTCTTTCATTTACTTTTACGACACTCCTACGTCTTTTACAAATGTATGGGTGACCACCCGAATACTCGAAGTCTTCGACAATCTATTATACATAATGAAATATTAACCCAATTCAAACATGTCTGAGTAATGTGTCTGGCATTCTTATGTATAATATACATGGAAATAAAGAATCTTCTGTTTTTATGAATATAAACATAATAACTCGAGAGCATAGAAGAACAAGATAGCACAAAATATAACTTTATATCATAAATTTATTTGATTTAGATTTCAGTGAAACTTCAAGATGATATTATTACATCATTTCTTTACTCGATATTATCATTTCTTTTTTACTCTTCGATCATTTCTTTTTTACTCTTTAATATCTCATTCTTTCAGCATAGATAAAAATACAGTGAATATCAATATTGCTGTTATGCATGTTTATCAGACCCGCCAAATACATCATCATTTTCAATGAACTTACATCAATCAATATTTATATTAATCAATGTTTTTTCACATAATAATAATCAATATATAAATGCCTTGGATTGATATCTTATTATATTTCTTCACTGTACTTATTTTGCGGAAGAATTCATGATAATAATTATATATTCATCCCAAAAATATTAATAATTCAATGCGAGCATAGTTGTAGATAGATGTTTGCTAGTTTCAATACATGCTGTCCCTGAATAAATTTTAATGTATGCACATGCTGTAACAACTTGTTTGCGAGAATGAATTAAAATTGTTAAATGAGACTAGATAATGAAGTAGATGAGAAGCTTTATCTTAGAAGCATTAGAATGTGTGCTTAATGAACGTCACACTTATACTATATAAGGTGCTCTTGAAGTAGCGATATACGAATTTCAAGCCATACCAGCTTTTACAACAGTATCAGGTTCAGGTTCTGAGAATTCTTTTCTCATAGTCCACATGTACTCATTATAATCCTGCTTAATGCTAGTACTCGATGATGCGACGACTTTGTAACCGAGTACCTCTAAAGCAGTCAATATTATGCAAGGATGTTGCAAATATACTATCGTCGAGTCATCGCAATATCCTATAGAGGAGAAGCGACTCAACTGCTCTATATCAGCTGCTATAACATAATTGAATATTACTTTCACCTAAAAAGGTTTTATCACACCTGCAATATTTTCTAGCTACAATATTATCCGCTCTAATCTTTGTAGTATGTCAATTTACTCCAAGTATACGTTATATCGGCTATCTCGCAATGCTATTTCTATTTATCTGCGTGTAGAAAGATTACTAAAAACGTGATATATAGAGTTCTCAAATATGACTCATGTGTCGTGTTGTGTACCTTATCTAATTGAAAAGTTTGTAAAAGCGAAGCGTAGCCTGTATATTTGCATAAAGGGGAATATACAGGAATTTCGTACCTTTAAGCCCTGACACTAAAACCCTCCAGGGATATTTATGACTGTACGACGCTAGGTTACCACGTACTAGAATGTATGGCATCTGTAATCTGTCGGCTAACACAATCTGTAATAGACGACATCCTATAGATATATGTAACACACAATCAGATAAAAAATGCTAAACTTCAACTGCTAATCCAACATTATCTAATAAGAATTATTAAGTGCTGAGTACAATTTGGAGTGCACTTATATTAGAACCTTAGCTTATCAACTTCATCAAAATTGAATATCATAAATAATAAACAGGGTCCAGAGAGTTTTGAAAGATCGTCACATTGCTCGCAAACATCTTTATTGCGATACTTTGATTTATTTGAAATTTGTTCTTTTTAGCTAAACTTCTTGCATTTATTTTTCCTCTTTTTCTTTCTATAATACACAAAATTCTGCTAAAAGGAACAATTTTTTATTTATTCTTATTGCAAAGTTGATCAATTAATACACTTACTGATTTATATAAAACAGAATAAAATAAAACTTAAAAATAAAATAATTGAATAAATAAAAAATTGTACACAAATTGATTTTTAGATTAATCGAGGGATGACGTGGCTCCATGCTAACGCAAATGATTATTAATGGAAGGGACTTGCATTCAAATCCCAAATAGCACAAATCTTCCAAGCTATCTCAAGAACATTTTGAAAATGTCTCTCTATGTTCTAAAAACGTTTATAGGACATGTCTTGGAGATCTTGTGCTGTCTGGGATTCACAGTAGTCTCTCATCCCGCATACATCCTGTTCTCAGCAAAAAGTTATAGAGGAATTTTTGAAATCTGATGACATTAGGGACTATCATATCCATCCACTCATTACTTATTACTACAATTTAATTAATCAATCATAAGAATGAAAAATTTTTAGAGATTTCCAGAAGATTCAATAAGTATTTCAGAAATGCTGACGGAGATTCATTTTCCATTATCAGTAGTTTACTGAATGCTTGCCGTAAAAAACTAACTTTTAGTTTGTTTGACGCTAACTTTGTAATCACCAAGCTTTTAGTTTTATTCTGAAGAATGTAAAACGTGAAACGAATTCACGTAACACATGGCAAACTAAAAATATCGAAACATTTTATGAAAGCTCAATCGATACACAAATGAATAGACTGTCTCTTTATATACTTGCATGTAATAAAAGTATAAACGTCTTTGATTGATCCATTTAAAAGCGGACAAATTTCATGAAATTTTTGAAATACACCTAAGTACATATACCCTCGTTTTATAACAATTAAGCGAACGAAATTAGATAATCGCCAGACAAAACGTGTGCGCTGTGTGAATCGGCATTTCACAAGAAAGTTCCAAGTAAGCAAATCCTAATGCCACTGGGTCAATGTGACTCAGAAAAAAATTTGCTTTATCTCGACACATGCGTCGTACGAACTCTCATAATTGCTGTTGATATATATATATATATATATCTCATATATATATATATATATCAACATACATATACATTGATTCTTACCAAGAAGCGAAGAGTGACGAGGATCGAACCCCGAAGAAACGAGCGGCTTACAAAGTTATATGCCCTTTCAGCGATATAATTCGAGTATCGTCTCGGTCACGTGATATCGACAATCCTATCCTTTCTTGTCCTTCGTCTTCTACGAATAATATATTATTTTACCTCGACAATCGTTCCTACCAAAACACGTTTAAATCCACGATGGAAATAAACACAAAAATACGCAGTACTCGACGCCAGAATTCAGATACGTTCATAAACACAAGAGACGAACTAGACATGGTACGTAACGTGAAATTATGAACGAAAGGAGAGGTGGCGCCTCCTGATTGGTTGTGTTATTTTAGGATGCTTTCACATGTAGCGTTTTCAACGACGTTGTTGAACGTAGCGATTGGCTGCGGGACAGAAAATTTTCTAGAGACTCGAGAAATTTTCTATCCCGCAGCCAATCGCTACGTCCGACAATGTCGTTTTCGGATGCATGTAATACCAGCCCATGGAGGTAGGAATAACAGGAGGGAGCATAAATGCGCGGGAGTGAAGAATGAGCACTGAAATATAATAATACTGGAACGCGCACGGGCGCAGTGTTGTGATCCGACAAAGAGGGTCCTAAGTGGTATCTCTGTCTCTTTCAAGTACAATCTCGTCAAAAGTTTCATACTTACATACATATATATATATATATATATATATATATGCTTACAACTGGTCTTCTAAGGTTCTAAACTTTTCTCGAGACTGTACCACTCCCACTACTGTCTACGACGCATGCGCAATACACCGTAAACAAAGATAAAGATACCACTTAGAACGCTCTTTGTCGGATCACTTTCTAACAAAGGATTACATAGCCGTGCGCGTTCCAGTATTACTATATTTCAGTGAGAATGAGACGTGGGACGAAGGTTACCACTCAAGATGGCGACCATATTGGAAGGAGAAAGATAACCATATTGGAAGGAGAAAGATAACCTCTGAAATTCAGAGGCTATCTTTTTCCTTCCAATATGATCGTCGATCGATTTCTCCTTATCTCTCAGTTACCACCCCCTCGTCTAGAAAAGTATCTTATGCTCCCTCCTGATATTCCTACCTCCATGTACCAGCCTCACTCGGAAGTGTTTTCGAACGCAGCCATGAAAAACTATAGTTGACGTCACGTAAACTATAGATTATCAGTCAGTTTCGGAATGCCCTCGCGGGATCCTCCCACTCGCGAGAAGTTAGCGCCGCAGCGGCCGAAGTGGTGAAGTGGTGAAGTCGACGCGAGTGTGCGATAGGTAGGTCGAGCGAGCTGGCGCCTGGCGGACGGACGGACTGACAGACTTGTGGCGAGTGACAGGTGGTTTGACATTTCGCTCGTCGCCATCGTCGCTAGCGCGGCCTGCCATATTGCGCGTGATATCTCGAGGCGAGCGTTACGTCCGCGTTGTCGTGTGACCCGATGACAGAGTGAGCTCGCGCCTTCGAGGAGCAACGAGTCCGCCGTCGGACCGCCGTCAGCCGCGTTCACTGTTCACACCCCTCGGTCACGGCCCAGCGGTCACGGCGAGCAGCAGCCTTCTACTACACGGCGCTGATCCACGAGCGTGTGAGTACGCCGCTCCGCGCGTTGTTGACAGTCGTAGACTCCGACCGCCAGTTATCGCCAATCCGGCCTTTTGATATCCGGGAACGCGGACACGTCATGTCCACCGCGTGGAATTTCTCGCTTACCTCGATCGCGAGCGCTCCGCTAATTAGGCGTAACGTAATTGTGGGAGTGGGCGGCACGGGTGTATTGTTGACGTTGCTGGCTCGGCAATGTCGCATCTACGGATCTCGGGAACGGCACTGCCGTGGCGAATACGTGCCTCTTTGTCCCATCGTCAGATTCACTTTTCTCTATCTCGAGAGTCGAGTAACTTTATCGCCGGATTTGTGAATGTCGAGTCTGCGACGAGGAAAACTTTTCCTAGGCTGTTAATGAATTATTAATAAATTTGTAAACGACATTTCTGTATGTATTCACGAAAGCTAGAGAATTTTGTATATATTATATATATTTTTATTATTATATTATATGTATTATTATATATTTATTCCGTACATTAATATATTATATACATATATTTAAAACAATAAATTAATAAATCGATTTCTCGAATAACATTAATATANGTTAATCATAATAAATATTAATCTACAAAATTATAATAAATTATAATAAATTCATTTTAAAAAATTAATGGATTAATACATTTACATTACTTTATCAATCAAAATTGATAATAATTTTTTTTTATTAATTTTGGAATTATGTTACAAGAACTATTATTGATTATACTTATACATTATAAAATTATTGACTATGTTTTAAAACATTCTTACCTGTTGTTGATAAACTTCTATGAGTCATATCTCTTATCTCATATTAAATGAGACAAAAGATCGTGGGATATTCCGTAAAGTGCAAGATTAGCATAATCCATCTCAGATATTTCTTGCCGATAAGCCTGTACATAACAAACTTCCAACAATAAATTGTGACCAATGCTTAAGAATAGAGCTTTATTTTCACTTGTCATGAAATAATGGACAATTGCAATATAATACCATTTTCCTAAAATCTTAATTGCAGGTGCAAAATGTCGACCGGTCCATATAATTATTCCTATATCTTTAAGTACATCATCATAGGGGATATGGGAGTAGGCAAGTCATGTCTGCTCCATCAGTTTACAGAAAAAAAATGTGAGTAACGAAGAAATAAAATGTTTACCTAATTATATTTACTTGTGAATAAAATCATGTGTAAGAGTTGCATTAAATTGATTTTATGATTTATCATTGTTTTTTATGACACATTTTTAAAGGATGTGCTGTAATTGTATGCGTACGTAATTATATGACTGTGGCACATTATGCTGTACACACGGTGCAGACAATGTTTGTAGTTGCAACAGTACACTGATTTTTGTCTCAGTATCTATGATAAAATTACTTTTTATTTTGAAGAAAACTTATTAGATAAACAAATCATAGTGCAAAATTATTAAATTCTTCATCTTTAAAGATATTTAATTTTCTTTCTAAAAAAATTTAATATCACATCTATGATAAATTGATGTAGATGTTATAATTTTCATATATATTTATATACTTTTCATAAATCTATTTAAATAAAGATATGTATGATTTGCATATTCTGTAATTAAATTATGTATAGAGTTATTTCATTTAAATGTGCTTCATATAAAGCAAAGCTATAAATTATTTATTGATATATTATATTTTGTATTTATACAAAAGAATTAAAGAATTGAGATTTTTATATAAATGTGCTTGTAAATTTAGTCATGGCAGATTGTCCACATACTATTGGCGTCGAATTTGGGACTAGGATTATAGAAGTAGCGGGACAGAAGATAAAACTGCAGATATGGGACACTGCTGGGCAAGAACGATTTAGAGCCGTTACTAGGTAATGACCGCAATATTTCAGGCAATAATACCTAATAAACGGAAAATTGTAAATGTGTACAAAAGAGAAAATATTTTTTCTTAGATCATATTATCGCGGTGCAGCTGGAGCATTAATGGTATACGATATTACACGTCGTTCAACTTATAATCATCTCAGTAGCTGGCTGACAGATACAAGGAATTTAACAAATCCGAGCACTGTACGTATATTGTTATTATATTGCAATCATCATAAAATATCTGTGTTTAATTGGATTTGTAATTTAACATCTACATTTAATATCTGTAACAAGAGAAAGAAAGTTACTTTCCTGAGAAATATTTTATATAATCAAGTAATATAAAAACAAATCGATCCTTTGTGCAGGTTATATTCTTAATTGGTAACAAAAGTGATCTCGAAGGTCAGCGCGATGTTACCTATGAAGAAGCAAAGCAGTTTGCTGATGAACATGGCTTAATGTTTGTGGAGGCTAGCGCAAAGACGTGAGTGTCTTTAATATCTTCAAACATTTTAATAAAATTTTTCAAATAATTGTTAATGGAATTGTCGTGTAATTTCTTTGACAGAGGACATAATGTAGAGGAAGCCTTCTTGGAAACTGCAAAGAAAATATTCCAAAGTATACAAGATGGACGGTGAGTTTAACAATAATTTACAATTATATAAAATAAAAAATATTTAGCATATTTCAGTATATTGAATAAAATTCTATCATTCTTGAGAGACCTAAAATATAAGTTATAAACTGATACATATCCCGAATGTTTCGTAAATTAATTATTTTTATTTTTGTTGATAGATTGGACCTAAATGCAGCAGAATCTGGTGTACAACATAATCCCAGTCAACCGGGACGCACCAGCCTCCAAGGAGTAACTAATGAACAGCAAGGAGGAAAAGATTCCTGCTCTTGTTAGGTCTTATTATTTGTTTGTATATAGATATATTAATTGATCGGTACTATTAATGCATATATGATTTGTACTAAGTGTAGTTGACAGATTGTCTCGTAGCCTGTATCCTCCCTTTGATAAGTGAAGTCACTTGGAAAAAAAAAAGAATGAAATATGTTCAAAATATTCTTTTTTTATTAGCGTCAATTTACGATGTTCAATACAATGTTATAAGTACTCGACATACCATAGAGACATACATTGTAAAAATGATTCCGATAATGCTACTAACTTTCGACGCGCGAAGAGTCAGTGATCTATTCATAAAACGGCTTTTATATAATTATTGCAGTTTATATACTGTTTTCACGTAGATGTTTTGTATATTTCATGCATTTTTTGTGAAGCCAGGTAAAAGAAGATAATTCATTTTGAATATACATATAATATATGTAGAAGCACATATGTAGAAGCTGATCAACATTTCTCATATGTTTGACTGAAATTTTCTGTTGGAATGACTTAATAGTGAACAAACGATGTGGGATTTATATTAAATTAATTTATATCTGCATGGGAGGATCGCATATTTGTAAATGCAAGTTCTTGCTTTAAAAAAATTTAATCAATGAAAATTAACTTAAATTATGAGCGGTCAGATTTTTCTCAATATCACTTTTTAAACCTGCTTTACTTGATAAGATATGCACATCCATGCGAGCTTCGTGATTTCTCTTTCTTTCGTTATCTTTCGAACTAATTATAGATGGAGAGAGAAAGTAGGGATCAAAAAATTTACTTTTCTTTATTATCTAAAAGATATATCTATTCTTGATGAAACAAATATATATATATATATATACATACACATATATATGTAAATTTAACATTGTTTTTAGTGACAAATTAAAGATGGAATTATTCGTCTTTTATTTGTGATATCAATTGAAAATCCATTTTTGGTTTGTAGAAAAAATTTAAATTAGCAAAAATATAATTGTATATGTTATATGAATATTAAGTACAATGTAGTTAAGATATTGTCATGTTTTTTCCACTTTTTTCACCCAGGGAATCTTTAACTTAATACATAACGCTTCTATGCTTTATATTAGAGATCAGTATTAGCAAGATCTTATTTTTCGTATTATCTATTGTATGGAGCTCTTATGTAAACTAATTCAACATTGATAAATTAATTGTTGTACTTTCACACACAGTTATAGAAGTTTTATCTTGTTATATGATTTAATAGTACAAAGTTAGTACTAATATGAGCAAAGTCCATAACAAAGTAAAAAAAAAAACAAAATGAAAGACATAGCATGCAACGAACATAATGATTTGTTCTCTTCAGCATTGTGTGACTTATAAACGATTTGTATTTGGTAGCGTAAGAAAATGCGAAGGATCGCCTCGAATAAACTTGACCAAAATTTTATCGATCTGTTTGACTCACGGGCGGTTTGTTTTGTTGTACATCCTCTATCAATGTGTTCTAAATTACTTTAAGAGGCAACAAGAGATAAATTTAGGATTAAAATTCTATTCTATTTGTTACACGTCCAATAGCATTTATTTAATCACACAGTTCATTTTTCCACAAATCTATTATATTTTTGTATTTTGTACATTTAATACAAGTATGAGAAAAAATGCCAGGGAATAAATACTTCTACATGGTGCTTTAACAAAAAGAATGTCAATCTTTGTTTTTATTAGTGAATGCTTTTCTAAGAACACTATATTGCTTCATTAAAATGAATACATATAGATTTTTTCTACATACCGTATTATTGTCTTTTAAAAATCCTTTATGTAATTTTTGTGAAATCTAATTCACTAGCTATCATATGTACATTATAATCACATAACTTGTATAATAAAGAATTTAACTTTTCGCATCATTTTAGAACAAGATAATTTCTCAAAAATGTTTCTACTACATTCAATTCTTTAGTCTCATAAATTCTTATGTGCATTTAAATATTAAGTTTTGCTTGCAAAACTTGAAATGCAAAAATAAAAAATAATAATTATGAATTTTTATGCGCAATTTATATAAGCAATATATAATATAAAGCAAAACTTTCTTAAAAAGTGATCAGTAATTGTGCTTTCTTTAAAATTTCGAAGATAACGGATTTATATTCACAATAGTCAGAAAAGATCGATATAAGAATAATCTTAAAAAAAATTATATATGCACATATTAGAGAATTTATTTTCAACTTTTTTGTCATTATTTACCATCAGAAGTATACGCATTTTTTTATCATTATATAATACTTTGTTAAATATCATGGCTATTATTATCACGAGTGCCGCAGCGTGCCGAGGACATACACATATACATACAGATACAGGTACCAAACTACCAAACAATATATTTCACGATCACGTTGCATGTCAACGAAATGTCAAACATCTATTATCCACGTCAGCATCAAAGAGCGACCGACTCGACTTGACTTGTCTTAACGAACTCGTCGCAGATTTGGGGAAAATAGCAAATATTGTCGAAACATGAATTTACAAATAATCATCGTTTTTATCGTGACCTGTCATTTGACGAGAGGGTGAGGTATAATGTAATCTTCGAATCTACGTTATTATTATGCACGATGCGCTAGAAAATTATGCGTACGAAATTACGAATTTGGAAGAAAGATGTAATATTCCCATAATCGATAAATTTCGAAGAAAATCACAAACGATGGTGTTAAGTTTATCGCCTCAGTCCCAAGCTCGCCTGCTCCGTTTCCCCTTCTTGACCACGTTCCTGAGGTACTAACCTCCCAGGACGTAACAACGGAAAAAAAGTCTCATAAGAATAACCTCTACGACTGCAAATAAACAAGTTCTTATCCCTCCTATCTAACTCCAAACAAAGTTGCAATGTATGATTGTTAAATAACTTTGAAAAAGATTTAATAGCGTGATTGAAAAATACATTACTCTAAAATGTATTTTTTTGTCTAATTATCAAGGACCTTAATGATTTACAAATCATCAGATTTTTTAAATACATTTCTAATTATAATTTTATCATAATTTAAATGTATACTTTATATATGCATGGATTCTGATTCTTCAAATGCTTCTCCATTTTATAAGACATGAAATTAAATAGAATTCTATTCTGAATTTGGATAACTTAACAGAAGCTTCAGTTGTTGATATTAGTAAAGATTTAAATTATAATAAAATAAAAAGATTGACAATTTCGCCATTTATCCTTTTCCTATTGTTAAATTGAAATGTTTTTCGTTTAGTACAAATTATTTCTTCACTTAGTATATAAGAATGTGCAACTAACTTATAAAAATTGAATTTACATAAATGAATGAGGCTGTATAAAACACAAGAGTCTCTTTTAATATAAAATTTGAATCATTTGGATTTAATTAGGGATAAAATGATGCTCTTCGATTTCCCAAATGCGCAAAGTGTGGACGATTGGAGGGAGATGTCCGACACTGTGAGAACAGTGGGAAAATCCAAAGCTGTTTTAACACTGCAAACAAGCCAGCTCTTCCAAAGAGCGGTCTTCTTCACGTTGCTAAATCCACAACCAAACGGTGCCGGTTTTGCTGGTGTCAGAAAATTAACAAATCTGGATTTGTCAAAATTCAAAAATATTGAAATCACTTGCCGGGGACAAGGACAAAATAGCCACTACAAGATATCCTTGAGACATCGAGGAGAGAATTCCAACGAGGACCTCAGCTATGAACAATTTTTCACGGTAAAACATCAAAATCTCGTCAGTTTTATCTTCAATTTATTGTTATTTGTTTTCTACTATCGATTCCATCTTATTAATCTTCAGCATTTTTATGATGAAATTTTACATTAGAAACAATCCTCTTTCAGTAAATGCTCTTTACAAATTTTCTTCAGGTATCAATGTCGAACGACGAATTTTCCACGGTGATTTTGCCTTTGGAAGACTTCAAACCTTATTATCGTGGGCGTGAGATTCCGAACGGTGAGCCTCTGGATATAGCAAATATTACTATGTTTGAATTTCAAATTTACGGTGGCGTTTACCTACCCATCAAGCAACGTGGTGTGTCGGCATTAGAAATAGAAACTGTAGCAGTTTCCACAATAGAAAAAAAGATCTCCTGAAGAACTTTTATTTATGTACACATCAAATGTTTTACATCAATGCTACGAACAGCAGACATATATTAAATATTTTATATTAAAAATAAATAGTTGTTTTTTATATTTTCGCAATTGTTAACAAAATTTAAACTTTTTAAAAAAGTAAATTTTTATAAATATTTTTTAATACCTCTGTACATAAAAGCAAACGGAATGAAAAACATTAAAACAATAAATTATTAATATTATACATACATANAATACTCTATATTAATTATTACATTGTATTCAATATTCATGTATTAAATATGAAATCTTTAACGTATTTTCACATCAAATTTACATGAATAATTTTTTCAAAATAATTATAAAAAAGCGTAAAATATTTGAACAATCTTGTTTCGATGTTTTCCAAGATTTTGATTAATAAATCTTTATATCTTTATTGATAGATCTTCATGTTTTTTCAGATAATACTGAATAAGCTTCTTTAAAATTGCTATACGTATTAAAACTATGATGCATTCTGTAAATAAAAATTATGTATATACTTTATGTATATCTAAGAATAGGAAAAGAATAACGTAATAAGAATTTTACTTACTTTTTGAAAACATCGTCTATTGCCGAGATTTCAGAGGTGTGACACACGATGATAGTCTTACATATCTCCGGATCAAATAGTGGCAGAATATATTGATTTCCTACACGATTCATATCATTCTTAGTAACGGCAGAGATATGTCGTATCAATGTAGGGCAATAATCAAGTGGCATACCGCGCCAACACCTGAATGATTCATTCGCTCTATTACCTATAGTGTTCCTCATTCTTATGATTTGAAAGATCAGAAGCGATTTGGCGGATTCACAAAAGTTGTCGGGCCAATGCCCAGATATACGATTTCTCTAAAACAGAAAATTCATAATGTAAAATATTCTCTTATATAATTCTTTACTTTTTTTACGTGATTACGTGATTATATATAGCATGTTATGTTTTATATAATTATTTTACATATTATTTATATTTATTGTATGTGAATAATCTATACTGTTCATACCACATTTGTTTCTGCCTTAATGTACGCGCCTAGTAAGTCTGTAGCATCATTAATAGCTAGGTACAACAAGCCTTCGTGTAACGATATGAAAAATTCGAAATCGCGCGCACGTTCAGAATGTCGAATTAATAACGATAAGGGTCCCTGAAATTATATATCTTTGAAATGATAGTGATTGATTTGCGTTTTTGATTCACAAGTATTACAGCGCTTACATCCGTTTGATCAAAATACATCAAACAAACGAGCAAAGCCGGAAAATCGGGATTCCGATAATCGTTTATGCACGGATAACTTCGCAGGAAGAATGCCTCTGTTTTGTTTTCCAATCCCACGATACATCCGCTAATAGCAGCATGGTTCGTGAGAGTCATTAATGTCCAGTCAGCAGTAACGTTGAGCCTAAAAATATATTATTATTACATATCTGCAATGAGATTTATATTCCATTAGTATATTACATATTTTATGATTTTTTTATGTATCAGAGCCAAGCGCATCAATTAAATTTGAATTAAAAATGTGACTAAATTTACGTACAAGCTTAAGTTACTGTTCTTGTTTAAAAAGCTTTATATTTNATGTTACAGTTCAATGCTAAATAAGTTTTAAAAATCGTTATTGATTAATGATTCACTCTTTTCGCTACATATTATCCTAAAATTTTTTTAACAATTTATCAAATATGCTAACTCTTTTTTTACTTACTTAGTCTTCTCTGTAACTGCCACATCAGAAAAGAACATTTTCCATGGAGCATAAATATTTGAAACTTTCTTTGTTAACTTCGTGACGTTAAGAATCATATATAATTCCATATTTTTTAATAACGTCAAAGTTTTTCTGCTTGATTCAATATTTGCCATAATTTCCTTCTGACCCGCATCATTCTTTAGATGTTCTATAATGTCAGTGAGGAATTCTTCTTGTTGCAATAAGCTGAATATGAAAGGATTGCTGTCTACAAATATTAAAAAAATATATATATATTATCTCTTTTATTTAGTATATATTATATATATATATATATATTTAGTATATATTATATACTATAGTATATATTATATAATATAGTATTTTATTATTTCCAGTAAAGTATTATTAATTTAAAAACTTATAAATTTAAAGATGAGATTTACCTTTATTGTACAGTAATATTTTCATTAAATCATCTGCAACTTGGTCCCCTTTATTCTTCAATTGAGCAATATCGTTTATTTTCTTTGTTGCTACTGCTTTTAATCTATCGACTGTTAATACGGTATCGTATAAAAGTTCTTTCATCCACTTTATGCCTTTCTCATACTTTTCATACTCAAACTATATGAAAAAGATATGTAATAGTTACAAACTATTTTAAATAATTGCAACTTTATAAAAGAAGAAAATATATTAACTTATATATTACATATATAATTATACATACTTGAAGCATCAAATAAACATTTGAAGATTTGTATGAAAATCCTATGGGCTTATGCATACTAATTTCAGTAGCAGCCATTACAGTGTCTGTTTTCAATTCATCCATTACTTCCTCATAAGGAATCAGTTGATCGGCTCTTTTCACCGGAGATTCCATAATGAGTTCTAGCAATAATGGAATATATTTTTTATATCCTTTACTAATGGAAGTAGTATCCATGACGACAAACATCTAGATTTAAATAAAGAGTAGTTATTATTGTATTTATTATTAATTATTGTAGTCAACAATTGACGTACAACTGATAAGTATGAACGTATATTTTAAAATCTTTGCAAATAAAAAGATATTTGAATTATGCCTACAATATAATTACACAATAAAAGATATGATACTCACATAAACAAAATTTGTATCGGTATCATCTAGATGAGTAAATAATGGCAGTTGAGTAATATCTAATCCAGGATGCTGCTCTAGAGTTTCCGTACTGTAACTTTTAATGTGATCGAAGTCAATGGAATCTGTGCCAGGTACAGGTATACTTTCTAATACTTCGTCAGGTATACGTGACTTAAGAAAAAACATCATCAATAGCAAGAGTATTGCCAATGATAAACTTTGAATATAAGACTTTATATAGTCACGCAGATTTTTTTCAATCTTTAATAAGAATATGTTCACATACATGTTCACTTAAGGCTTGGAAAAAGAGTATATCGTTTCTCGCTAAACCAAGCATGCCGAAGTCGTGTATCCGATCGATTTTTGTCTCTCTGTCCTCTTCCAAAAGTATTTTCAACATTTCACGGCTAGGTGTGCCTCTTACAACAATCATTGGCGCATCGACAAAATATCTCTTGTAAAGATTTGACCAGTAACATTGAGATTCATTTTCTAATCTTTTGAGATAATGTACAATGTTCAATCTATAATCGAGCTGTTAACGAAAATGAAGCAATTATAATCAATATTTTCAATAAAATGTAGTTTATGAATAAATCAATAAATGCGTAACATACATCTTTGTCTGTTTTTCCATATAATATATGTTTAAATAGCCCAGTTGCGATTGTATTAGACAGATTGTTATCAAAGTCGCTTAAAATTTTAACAGTATATCTGTGAATTATAGTCTTCATTTCTTTTAATTGTATACCAACTTCAGATGTATGTTTAAGTACTTTTATCACAGTATCCTCGATTAGAGGAACTTTACAACCTGGCACATTTGGGAACATCAAACTTAAAGCTGAAGTCGAGTACTCATGTAAATAATATTCATAGCGAATCTCTTGCTTGACAAATTCTTTTTGCAATGCACCATCGGATGTGTCAGTTAAATATTGCGAGAGTAAGCAAAAACCGAAATAATCGTACAATTTATTAA
>JAJVSH010000082.1:45963-146235 GCA_021460005.1 Tetramorium alpestre | reverse complement strand
TGTGGACATATTTTATATATTATTACATATGAAAATATCTTTCCTGACATATTACATACGTGATACACAAATTATCTCGACAATCTAATGAATTCTGACAAAAGACACATTAACAGTTATTTAATTAAGTATGTACATGGGAACGTATTAGAATAAATAATAATTTTCCTCGGTAGCATAATCGTGGGAAGAAATGTTATTTCGCAGTCTAAATAATTTTAATTGAGGAACACAATTCCCACGTTCATTAGCGCTCAAGAACAAAAGTATATTGTCGCGTGTTGTTATGATAATAACGTTTTCTTTCTTGATAAAGAAATGATATTACATGCTCGACATGACATTATATCACGATACGAAACTTCGATATAAACTTATTGTCTTTTTAGTTAGCTACGTATGTACAAGACGCGTAAAATTTACGGCCGAAGGATATTTTTCAACACGAGCGCACGTTAGGTTAGATTTACTGACACGCCACGCGCGCAGTGTGTAGACAATAGCGATAAACAATATAGACAATAATTTTCTACCGGGCGACAACGACACAGCTGATCGATACTTTAATCTGAAATAACGTCTTCGGTAGCATCTGGCTGGCGCGAATTCCGTATACGGCCAATTATCAGAATTGTATATTAAAGCCCCATCGATTCGCGCCGCTGACATTATCGCGCGAGCAGTTGCGTTCGATAATTCAAGACACCGACAAATCTTGTTAACGAAATGCCGCGGCAGTTGCGGTCTCTTGTGCATCGTGTCAGTCTGACACTTGTTGGTACGCTAATTAACTAAAAGCATCGTATCGCGATAACGGCGACGATACTAGTCGAGCATCTCCGGTTTCTCGCCCTTCGCGACGGGAATTCTACGAAACTGTATAAAACCCGTCAATTCGTCGGTGACGTTATCGCAAACTTGGCGTTGTTCGATAATTCAGGATAGAAATCTCGTTAACATAGATTACGGGATAATCGTGGCGGAAATCGTTATTTTTCATTGCGCACCATTCCTTCGTTCTTGGATCTAATATGGTGGTCCATATTAGAAACGGGCACAGGCAAAAGTATGGAAAATAGAAATTAAAATTATGTGTCAAGTCGCTTCTCCTGTCACGCATAGCGTGAAAGAATAATTTATCTGTATTAATTATGATCCTATTTGAAATATCGTCATTCTTATTGCGTGCCTAATCTTGAGTTTTCATTTTTAGAATGAATATGGCGCTCCGAAGACAGGTAGGGACAAGAGCATTGAAAATAAAAGTAAAAAATGTGTCTGCGCAGGTAATTATTTGCTGATTTGTACAGGATGAAACAATTATTTATCGGTGTGTCAATTAGGATCGTACTTGAAATATTGTCATTTTTTAAAATCTCTTTTATCGAATTAAAATTTTTTTTATCTTGAATTCTCTTTTCTGAGATTCAGCGAGGAATATGGCGGTCTAGAGACGGGCAGAAGCAAAAGCGTAGCGCTGGAAATAGGAATTAAAAGTATGCATGCGCAGGTCGCGTCTCTTACTACGCACAGCGTCAAACACTAATTAGTCTGTATGTTAATTAAAATTCTTATACTGTCATCCCCATTGCATGCCGGCCCTCTTGCATTCTCATTTTTAGGATGAACATGCCAGACCAGGTATAGGCAGAGGCAAAAACACTGGAAATAGAAGTAGAAAATATGCAGGACATTTTTCTTAATATGTAAGGATAAAACAATGACTGATTCGCAATTAGAATCCTATTTGACTGATTCGCAATTAGAATCCTATTTGAGATATCAGTTTTCCGAATCAGAGATAAATATTTCGAGCGTGCGCTTCTCGAACGACCGACTGGAGGTATGAGATAATCACGCCTCTCGTTGCGTACGAGCGGCAGAGTACGCGAGCATCATTTTTTTGAGGATATGCACTTTGTTACACTCGACATACATTTATTTCATGCGGGGATAATGCTCTGCGAAACTGCATCGGTACTCATGTTTATATTTATAAGCAAAGTTAGGAAGCTCGGTCTCTCTTCCTCCCTTTCTCTCTCTTTCAACGTTTGCAGCGAAGCGACTTTTTTAGCTCTCCGGGCTTAGCTTCGATCCGTCGTTCCAAGTCGAGCCGATACTTTCTTTGAGATGTGTATGTACCTTCTCGAAAGTGAATAACCGATTCAAATCGACATTTAGGTTGCACGTAAATAAATTTATACATATACAATGCATGTGTGTGAAAATGCGTTTGCAGGAATAGACAAAGTCATTGTAATATTTGGCAACAAGAACTTATTAAATCGCGTCAGCTGCTTTGACAAATTAAAACGGGATTAAGAGATTTTATAATAAAGATACATTTTTATTATTTCCTGTAACGATTAAAAGGAATAAAGCTCAAAACGCACGTTCGCGTGTGCCGTCAACGCAAGCATAAAATATCGCCTCGGGCGAAAATTTCTTCCAGTTCCCTCTTTTAAATTTATTATTTCAATTAATAATTCCGATTATCGCGTTTAAAGGAAATATTTTTCCCTTGCGTTTAAAAAGAGTATCTTCTTCGTGCGCTCAAAATCTCTCTCTTTCCCCCTCTTTCAAGGAAGGAGCATTTTCAAGAAGTATTTTGTTTGAGGGAAAACCTATTTAAATGTCTATTTACAATAGCCTGCATTTGAAATGTGTCCACCGTGCTGGCTCGGGGTCGGCGCGGCGGTTAGCGGCCGCGCGGCGCTCGGCCGGCCTCGGCCGCGCTCGGCCGTTCCCGTCGATCTCTGCGGGGGCAGAGGCCTCCTACCCTCGCGCGCAGTCTCGCGCAGTCTCGCGCAGTCTTCACACTCTCGCGTAAGCGAACGGCGGCGCACGCAACGCGCGACGTCTCCACGGTCGTCCGTCGTCCCTTCGTCCCCGCGAGTGTGTGTTTCACTTGGCTCATCGTCGGCCGTGTCGGAGTGTACCCGGGGCCGCCCGTCAATCCGTTGGCGCGCACCAACGTCGTCGTCGTCGTCGTCGTCGCCGACGCACGAACCGCCGGCCCGGATCCACCGTGTTGTCTCGCGCGTCGAAACGCGATAATCGGATACGCGCCACCTGCTGTGTGCGATCCGCTCGCCCACCCTCGCATCTCACCACCACCAGCCACCCATTCCCGGCTGTCGTCGTTGTCGCCACCCCTCTCGCCGCCGCCCGCTGCTCCCCCGCGATCCTCGATTTCGAACGAATGTCCGCGGGCTCGCGGCGCGACGGATATTCCGCGAGGAGCGGAGGAATCGTCCTCGCGAGGGAAGCCGTCGAGGAGATCGGCCGCGTCGTGATTCGCGCGCCTCCTCCGCCCTCTCCGCTGTGTGCGTGCGTGTGAGTCCCGAGCTCCCCGGGACACCCGGCGACTTCGAATTTTGGCGCGAGTGCACCGCCCGCGGCGACAACTTCGCGCCGATCGCGCGCCGATAGATCGAACGGAGTGCGTGACACGTGACTGCATTCGCGCCCGTCACGGCGGATTCCTGTCCGAAACTCGCCGACGGCGCGTTTCGCAACCCCCCGGCACTTCGATCGACGCCGACGCCGCCGCCGCCGCCGCTGCGACGCGCTTTCGGACGCCCGGAATCGTGCACTGCCGCGTGTGCCGCGCATCGAAGCTCGAATCCTCGAGTGTTGAACGTTGCGGAGGTGGCATCGTCGTTCGGCTTAGTCTTGTGGAAAGCAAAACGCGAGGGGGATCAGTGGACCTGCCGGGAGTGGAGTGTCCCTCCGACAAGTGTGCGTCAAGTATGTTACTCTCGGCTCGCCCGTCGACACTCGGGAGCGGCGAAGAAGCGCGCGAGGAAGCGGAGCACAGCGGAGCCGCGACTCCGGCCTGTTGACCGAAGCGAAGTTGGCGCTTAGCCGGAGCCGCGTTCACCCTCTTCTATTCTCTCGATCGTCGGCCACCGATTCGTCGAGATCACGCGCGAGAGAGGCAAGTGTCGTCGAGTCACGCTCACGTACGATATGTGAGAGACAAGTGCGACGAGGATAAGTCGCGGTAAAGGACCTTTCCTCCAGCTCGAGAGAGAGAGAGAGAGAGAGAAAGAGAGAAAGAGAGAGAGCGGACTGCGAGATCGGCTCTTTCACGCGCCGCTTAATCCGCCTGGGACTCCGGCCGCGTTAGTGTTTGTGTGCTTTTGTGTGCTTTTGTGTCGTCGCAAGCGGACCACCGCGAGAACCATGGAAGCGTCCAGGGTGATTGCGGAGAGGCTCCTGGGGATGAGGCTCCTGCTGCTCGCCATCGTCTGCCTATTACCGGCCGTAAAAGGTGCGTATTAATTTTTACTCCGCTCCGACGGCGTGTCGCCGAGGAAAGTGCTCGGCTCCTCGCCCTCCTCGTCTCTTCGTCTTCGAGAGCGCTGAATTGCCGTCGCAATTTCGGACGGACCCTCAATTCGAGATAAGCGATGCTTAAGTGGTTCGCCTTCGCGAGAGACGGGACGATCTGATTATAATTAAGGGATCCCCTCGGGAGCGTGTATTTCGTCGGGTAGCTGCACGCGCGACGCTGTTTGCGATTTTCTGCCGATTCTCTCCCCCGAGAGCATTTCTTTTTCCTCGCATAATCGAGAGAGAGAGAAGGAGAAAAAGAAAAAAGAGAGATAAAAAGCGAGACGTGGTTTTATTGCCGTTTTTTTTCTCCGTTGCACACGCCTCGCCTAACGTTCGGTTATTTCCCGGAACGGGGCGGCTTTGGAGTTCCTCGAAATCGCCAGCTCCGACGCGAGGTGGAGTTTGTTTACTTGACGCTCGAAATTCTGAGAATCCTAAGCCGTCGCACGAGCCGGAATCTTGCCGTATTTTCGCCACATTTCTGGAATCGGGTGCCTGTCTTTACAATTTAATTTCGATCGAAGCTTAAACTCTTGTGTTTGCGTTGGAAAAATCTGGAGTATATTTTTAGCTTCGTATCGCAAATCATACATTAATATCCACTTTTTACCTTAATAACGAACTGTTTTCATACCGTTTCTACCGTTGCTAACTAACGCTAACTAACTAAATAACGAACCGTTAACAACGAGCCCCGTATTCGATTTTAATATCGCAGAATAGCGCTGCACCAATTCTCTCGATTTTCTACGCTTTCATAAATTTTCTACTCGCGGCTTGCAAAAATCGCAAATCTTTCGCGAAATATGGATGTATACAATTTAACGCGACGTATACATCAGATTGTTAAAAGGACAGTTATTTTACAATTCTGTAAAACTGAAATTTCCCGAGTGCGACATTTTGTATGCAATGACCCAGGTGATAAAACGAAGGGGAGGAAATAGATCTTCTATATATTCCCGGTTCCATTAAAAATAGAAAATAGATAGTAAGTACGCACTACATTATGCGATTGCATCCAATCCGGAGTCGATGTCTCTTCAATGCGAAGGCGAAGGGAAATGTTACTTCTTTCCTTTTTTTATTGCGTTTTCAATACTCGATATTAGATATCCCGATAACTAGGCGTTTAGATTAAAAAATCTGATTTAAGTTAAAAGGCGCTCGGAATCAATTAAAAAAAAAATTACTGTTACGAGATTCTGTTATTTATTACACGGAGAAAAACGTTTCTTTACATCTAGTACATAGTTTAACTTGTATTTGTTTCACTAAAGAAACATTATTTTATACAAAACATCATTTCGAGAGATAAAATCTGACGAGATAAAAATCTGACTGTTTCTGTTAAATTAAATCATATTTGACGGAAAAAATAATTATTAGTTTAAATGGCACTTCAAATACCTCTGATTCAAATAAGCACATTGCTTGTTTCAATTAACTTATCACTTGAAATGATCATTAAACTCATTTGTACAAATAGACTAACGTTATTTCTTTCGAAAAATATTTTATTTAAAGTAAACGTGTACGTTTTTTTGAAAGTCAAACAATCGTATTTGTTGGTTCAAACGTTACTTTGGTTGGGCCATTCCAATGATTAAATTTCTTTGATTTCAACAAAATGTATTAAATCCGAAGAAACATTTTTCTCTGTGTACCTAGTAATTTAGCGCGCGGAAAAGAGCCCGCGCTTTCAATCATGTATAACTTTAGCAGACTCATTAACACTTTGGCGTTCCGGCGGAAAACTCGACTTCAAATTGACTTGAAAAAAATCTCCCTGTTTTAAAGTAAGGCCAAGTATTTCGTGCTACCGTCAAACTGAATGTTTAAGTTTGGCTTGGAGATGAGCAACTATAACGTATATTGAGTGCACTCACGCTACGTTATTTCTCATAAGTAATTTTAGAATGGATTAAAAGCTAAAATGTGTGTGGATTAAGAGTTGTGGTAATGCGGAGAATAATGAACGCTTCAGAAGAATTGAATTTTGGCAACGCATTTACAATATTTTTTTCTTATAAATTTGATAATCGGCAATTGAATCAATGAATTTTTAGTCGGTTATTTGGGACATGAGGATAAACGATAGTGTGTTTTCCACAATTTCTCCACAATGAACGATCATTACAAAATTATTACAAGCGATAACCATCAGTTTTTTTTTTTAAACATGCAGAAAACAATTGGAAAATGAAACGGCTTTCAGATAAACTTTCAAATAAATCTTTGGATACGTCGTCGTATTTATCCAAATAGTTTACAATTTATCTCGATCGATTCGATATAGTGACACATTTTGAATTTACAATACGTTATCATACAGATTTTGTAAAGATCTTTAATCTTTAATTTACTGTTAACACACATTTTCATATTGTTGCTTCAGCTTTATTTCCTACATTTTATGGGGGTTGTTTAGCAGCTGATGAATATGTGCTCTCATTTATTGATTTATTTTACCATTTATGGATCTCTTTATTTATTAACGTTGTCTATATTATTGGACGAAAAGGGACGTTAGCGGAAAATGAGTTTCCCGGCGGCGTTAACAGTGTTGCTTGCATAATGCGGCCGCGCGTTAAAAATATGATAGCATCATTCGGCAGGCGCGAAATGCGGGAACGTAATGGGAAAAAAGAGAGAAGACGTGAGATATTTCATTATAAAATATGATTTAATTTTAAAGTGCCGTTACGAGACGGGCCCGGGTTTTCGCGTGCAATCCCCAGTATCGCGTTGCTCCGCCGAAAAGGAATAACGCGAAAATAACAACGGGGGCGCGCACGCCGAGATCGATATTGTAATGTGTTTGTCTATTAAACTACGCGAACTGAAACTTTGCAAAAAAGAAGCGATCTACGAAAACGGATGGCGGCGTTGCGCCCCCGTGATATTCTATTATCCTATTTCGCGCACTGATTTAATTGTGAGTGGAAACCAATTTCGTGTTGTTGGACGTATTGCGAAAAATTCTCAATATTACGCCCGCGCTTTTCGCGCGTCGCGCTCCCTAGCGCTGTGTGTACTATTTGCGTCATATTTTTATCGGTTCGTAAAAAAGCTCCGCGCGATTCCATCCTCCCGTTCGTTCGTTCGTCCGCGCCCCGATTTACGTATGTTCCATTTAATCATTTCTATATCCCCGTTTATTGCATAATGATATAATTTTAATTGACTGTCATGCTGCACGCGCGCTAAAACAACGGGAAAGGCTGAAACGGGTCGAAGGGAATTCTACCGCGGCATGCAATTCGTACACTCTTCCCAATTGGCTCGATTGTTTTTTAATGGATATTATGCGATTAACGCATTCGCTCCAAAACTTGCTCAAATTCGTATTGATCAACGCTGTATATCTATAATATCCTTCAATTTATTAATGTACCTTTCTCATTAATAAGGAATCGCCATTAATGTACGTTTCTCATTAACAAGGAATCGCTTTTAATTAATTTAAAACTGTTTAGATTCATTACATTAACCTTTGATACCAATATTGGTCGAGAAAGACTCGGCAAACAGTTTTATTGGGACAGAATCAGAGATATAGACTCGTTAAACAAATACACCTTATTTTCGTTCTTCGTTATACATCGCCATTTATTTTATTCACCCCTTTTTCGTTAATGGACACTTATTAAAAATAATTATTATGCTTTTCTCTCGCTGAAAATGTGACATATTTCGCGAAAAAGTGGCCTTTGAAAGCTGGAGTTGAATTCGACCCAGTTTCGGCAGCCTGTTCATGTTAACGCAGACACACACATACATACATCTATTCGCGCGTGCACGCAAGCTTCCGCGTTTTTAATTTGCGAAAACGTTTCAATTCCGAAAATCAAACAGTTCGATAATTGAATGCTAGATTAAAATATCGTTGAGGGCAGAACGAATGTTTTACTTAAAGAGCGAGAGCGATTTTATTATTGCAGATATATTCAGTCTTTTCCGCGCGTGTTTTCGCGATACGATAACGCGATACATTGTGCGGAACTTGTGCACCGTAATATATCGTTCCATTTGCATTTCCATATATATCCTCGTAATCTCGTATTACTTTTCTTCGAGCACTTAGGTGCCGTTGTTGCCTCGCAACTTGTTTTATTAAACTAGTGCAACGTCCGCGGGTGGATAAGCCAAAGAACTATTATACCCGCACGACTCGCGCTTTTCCCCGGAAATGACGACGATACGAGATTTATGGATTAAAGCCCCTCCCCCTCCCCCCCATGGATTTTACATGTCGAAAATTACATGTCATTCATAACGTAAATTGCGGTTCGGGAATCGCGTTATCGAGATACCCGTATACCGACTAATTATTGCGCGGTCACGTAAATGGAAGTTCGACGTTAAGCGGCGCGCGTTTGCCATAAACAAAATTTCTAGAAAGCCAAAGCGCCGATCAACACGCGATACGCCGACACGCATATTCTTATGCGAATGAATAAACCCGGAATCGGCCCCTTTGATCAGCGAGTGTTTAATCACAAGCCTATGTTTGCTTATTTAATCCCCGCCTCCGTCTGACGTTCAATATTCCAGTGATTAACCCTCAATATTTTAGTAGGGAGCGCAATCGAGCCTCCATAATCAGGTTTCCACGTGCCGATCGTATCGGCATAATTCAGCACGGATGCTCGCGCTCGCTCGCGCGGGAACTGTCGACGAGCGAGAATCCTCAAAATATCGGGGTCGGCGCACGGTGTGTAAGGACTCGGAAAACCCCCTTGGATCGAGGCCAGGGTCGATTGTAGTGCAGCCACGATACGAGATTATACGCCAAGGATAGGGATGCAGAGTGGGATACAGGGCGGACGTAACTACGGGCAACGGAGCAGCAACGGAGAGAGAATTTCATTAAAAAAAAAAAAAGAAAGAAACAAACAAAAAGGGACGAGGATAAACTCGCGAATTTTATTATGTACAGATCGCGAGTGTCTTGTGGGAATGGCTAAAACGCGAATTCGTTTGCGATCTTTGAACGGGAACGCGCGCCCTTCTTCCCCCCCTCCTCCCTCCGGTCTGAAAGATCGTGTAATTACGAGCTTAAACTTTCGAGTGGCTGATGAGGGACCGATCGATGAGCAGCGCTGCTTTTTCGCTCGACCCTTCTTTTTTCGACTAGGGAAAACTTTTGATCGTGCGGTAGCTGCAAAACTCGTGTAATCGCTTAGCTGCATTTCTTAATAAACTGATAATGCAGCGGGCGCGGAATGTTAGCGGCGTGCCGGCGGTTTGGCAGCTGATTTCGTCAGTTGCGTTGCGGCAAATTGACGTCGAATGCGCGCGCGCATGCATGTATTTCGCCGGCGGTGCTTGCAGGTGTAACACGACGTTAGGATTGGTGACAAAGATTGACTACGGATCTGCCGTTTCGTAACCATAACTGGCATATTGTCTCGGAATATATATTTCCCCGTGAAACGGATTAGACGTTGAACCAGATTAAATGGAAGGAAAATCAGGGAACATTTAGAGCGTTAATCAATTTATGATAAATGATTGTCATTTACCTCATTCATCTGTAACTGAAAAATTACAAGAATAACCCGACATCCTCGTTAAGGAAAGATCGACTTTAAATTGCTCGTGGAATAGCTAAAATTAATATCAGGCTTTTTAGAATACCTGTCGGGCGACCGTCAAACGCTCTCGCATTCTTTTTTTCTTCCCTCCCGCTCTCTCTCTCTCTATGATCTTGTTGCAATATAAAATAATAATACAAAACGCGAAGTCTCGATGTAGTCAACGTTACTTTCCCAACGGTACGTGACACTAATAATAGGCGATATATAAGCGATATGTAATAACTTAGACTTTATTTCTCGTCGTGTGCTACTTCACGCGGCGTATGTATGTATCGGGGTGTTCCAAGCACGTATATCTGCCTCTTCGCGGTGGCTATCGCCCTCGAGTGTATCCACTCCGCTCGTTCGCGCTCGTTTTTCACGGACTCGTCGCCGGTCTCGCTGCCGGCGCCGGCGAGATGGCATGGCTCGGAACGTTGTCGTCGTCCTCGTCCTCGTCGGCGCCTTTGCGAGTTTCCTCGCTTTCTTCACGGTTTCCCTTCCCACCTCTCTCGCCTCACGTGGCAGACTGCTGCACACGTTCTTCTTATTCCGTTCTCCGGGCCTCTCGAGATCAGGCGCACGGATAGCTAGGCCAAATGGAACCGCAGTACCGCCGTGCCACCATGCGCCAAATGTCTTTGTTCCTCGTGTCGTAATACGGAGGAAGCTGAGGAGAGAGCGAGAGCGAGAGAGAGAGGACAAATGGACAGATTGCAGGCGATACCGTATAAAGCGCTATGCTTCCATTCTGTTCGCTCGTCTCTGCGACGAGCGTCGACACGCGTGTCACTGCGTACATGTATTGTGTGTGTGTATATGTATGTGTAGAATAGGTGTGCGGAAAGGATCCACACGCCAGCTGCTCGAGCTTGGATTGCGATTAAGGGATTGCAACCGGTGTCATTTCGTCGAGTTGAGATTTAAAGGCGTTTTAGACACGCGAAAATGATCTCTACGTTCGCTCACAACGGCGGCAAGTTTCGACATACTTCCGGTCAACGGAACATTTTTTCATGTTTATTAAACTGAAAATGAGCATTCGCGTTACATCTAACAATGTACTCTCATTTAAAATAAATTATGTTATAATATTGTATTTTATGTAATTCGATTATAATATTAAAATATTGAATTCTACTTGACTTCAACATTTGCTGTTTATTACTGAGCGTCGTAATAAAAACTAAAAGCTTCTATATTAAAAAAAATAAAATGATTGATTTACAAAGACATTTATTTTAATTGAACAATATCCATACCGATTTTGTTCTATCAGATTTTATTTGTAAAACTCGGGTAAACTTATACGCATAAAATAAAGTTTTTTTTCGTAAGTTAGCAAGTCGATCTGCCGAAATATATAACTATACGCGCGGTGATTTAAAATAAAAATTAAACAGTTTATGTTGCATGTACAGAGTGCGGTATGAAAAATAAATAAAAAAAAAGAGACAAAAGAACAACAGCACGGATGGAACGATGGTGGCTTTTGAATGTTCCGTGCTGTTTTCCAAAGAGTTAAAATTGTATTGTCAAATTCGGACAGCTTGTGTAGGAAAAATCGTCGAAGTCGTTGCGGAGCGCCTTCTGTGTTCCCGTTAAGTGCAATAAACTTTTCATGAAACTACAATAAACTCGTTAATGCGTACACGCGTATTGTGTATATCTCGCGCTAACGCGGGATATTTTCGGGAATTACTACTCGTACNATCGGAAACATTGCCGTGCGAGCGGACTGACAGGCCGGAAATTTTTCAATATATATATATATATATATATATATATATATATATATATATATATATATATATATATATATATATTATTTATTATACGTACAGAGGATAGTTTTGGAATTATCGGTCATTCCCCTTCTAAATTCCTAATACGTACTGCAGATAAATGATTCCTGTTTCGTTCTTTGGGCTATCGAAAAATCTGTCATCGTCGCCAATTCTATTTCACGTTATTATTAATATTTTGTCGCAATCAGTTATTAAAAATTGCAAGAATGATAAATTCAAACATTTTCTACCTGTCACTGAAATAACATAGCTCTTCCCTGTAACTCATTGCGGACGCTTACAAATTACAAGAGCGGTAAACCACTTGGCCTACATTCAGTCGTAATACAAATTTAATTAATTATTAATTGATCGATACTTGATACGCAGATTATCTCGACGTCTGTCTCAATTTTTCTCGGATTTGTTGTCCAAAGAAAATTCGCTGCACCCTGGAAACATCGTGTTGGGATTAATTGTGGGACAAACAATCTGGTTTTAGACCGTGCTCGTGTAAAAATCCGCGGAATCTTGTCAAATCGCGCGTGTACCGGGTGTCGACAGGATCGCGTCGCGGATTGCTTCCTCGGGATATAGCGGCGATGAAATACGGTAAATGTTCCTATATCGCCAGCCGCGGTTACCGTCTTTGCATATTTATGGAAATGGGGCGATGCGTATAGAAAGTACGTTTTATCGTATCTCCATACCATGCGCCGCGGCGAACGGCGCCGATCGTTCGGCTCTCGTCGATTTTGTCTCGCCCTCTTCTCCGGTCTCCTCCTAAAACCGTCTCTTCCCTTTCCCTTCATTCGTTTTTCGCGAAAAATACACGTAGCCCTTCGGCTACGAACACCCAAGGTCTTCGTCTCGCCAAAAGAAAGACATGAGTCCTTTTTACGGTAACTTTATTAAAATGGAAATTATAAATCGTATGCAGTAAAATCTGTAATAGTAACTTGTAACAATACGAAAGTTATAAACATAAGATGTACGAAACGTACAAGCATCTGTCTATAATAATAATACGTCTCTTACAATTAAACATGTTCGTATTTGCATTTGTATATACCGGGCTTTGAGCGGCGCGCTACTTTTTAACTAGGTTTCACGAAACTCGTGGTACATGCTATCGCTTATCGTACGTTTTCAACTTTTATAACGTTAAATATTTTAACAATTACAATAATAACTCGAATTAAATTCTTATTGAGGTGAAATCCAGTTTAGAGCAACCGCTACTGCGGAAGATTTAATTCGGCAAATCCTTTGATCCCCTAACGGTTGAATAAATTCTATCGCTATCTCTCTTCTAAAAAGACCTACCAATTTTTCCAGTGTATCCGGTAGTACCCAGTGATTTCAGGATCACTGTATACATATCGATTTGAAACGTCCTTCGAGCCCGGGACTCGAGGACGCAGTAACGCGACAAAAAAATCTTCGAGAATTACGAGCTTTAATGGGTTAGCGGTGCTTTCGTATCTCGGGGAGGAAGGGAGACTCCCGGGAACGGGGAAAAAAGATGTGATTAGCAGAATGATTAAACGTTTCGACAAGGATCCTCGGAATGGAAAGAATGGGGAAACGAGCAGGATCCGAGGGAGCCGTACGATCTATATGCAAGTGAAGGGGGGTGTGAAGGGGATGAGACGTCGGGAGAGAGATTCGATTAAAAACGCGGTTACTATCCGGGGCGGTTTTGAAATTAGCGAGATAGTTAGTGGTGGTGGCTGCCGAACGGGATTGAAGTCGGCAGCCGATGGAACGGGGAATTTTCCAAGCAAAGCTTTCGGACGCTCTTCCTTTTCACATCCGCTGGAATATTGCCAGAGGCGATCCCGCAGGACGTTAGACAACACCGTCGTCGGAGGCTGCTAATTAACGTTGGCTCATCGATGCGTAGCAATCGCTAATTGATATTTGCGCGACTGCGTCCGCTTTTCGGACGGTATTACGGGCTCGCAAGTTGCCAGCATCTTCCGCCTCGATCAGGTGCCGTGTTTCTTCGTGCATGTTCAAGTGCCGCGAAGCGTTTGGCGTTCTTAGTTAATATTCGCTTGCGCGTGTACGTACAGTATAAGGCAGAATTAGGATACATAATCTTTTGAGCGATACGTGCTCGAAGCTAAATTGACAATTTATTCAACCGCGGCGTTAGCAATTTACATCGATAATTATCGCTAATAAAATAATATCTTTTTTAAATCATTGAAATGTGTGATTTCCATGGAAATTTAATTGAAGCTTTTTAATCGTTCAAGGACTTAATGTGAAAATTTTAGTGAAGAAAAAATCCCCGATTGACGAATCGGACGTGAAAAGTACGTTATTACCCGAATTATTTAGTTTATTGAAAGAGGAAACGAAATCACATTTATGAGAATGTAATTCGAATACAAGAGAGAAACAGATTTTTCTGTGCCCTCTAGTTAGATATTATTATTTGAAAAGGGATTTTCTCTGATGTATTTTTTATTTTTAATCAACAAATGTATAAATCCTCGCGGATTAAATATCAAATAATTTGCTTTGATTTTTTTCACTTGTTTAGTTTTTTATGTTTTATATCATATTTTGTAAAAAGAGTCGATAGTCCAAATCGACACACGCAGGTCGACGAAACATCTCTCGACAGGCTGAATGAATCTCATAATTGCAGACAGATAGTGTCGCACGCCGTTAAAGAGCCAACTAAAACTAATTTGCTATCATTGCGCCGGCGCATGTCGCCTGTCATTGAAGATACCGCCGAAACTAATTAGCTCCGCGCGTGAAACGGACGTTGTAAACGCGTTCCCTTTCTCCGCTCTCTCCTAATAACGCGTATCTGCCAATTGCTGTAATTCCGCCGTGAATCGATTGCGCCATCCCCCTATTTTCTTATCTTCGACGCGCGACTCGCTCGCCGTCGTCCTCGGCGATCGCGTCGCCGCCCTATATTATAGTCCCACTGTCATACTTCCTTCCCCCTTTCAGCAACACAATTCCGATTCCCTTCCGGCAGTTTATCAATTTTCCCTCGGTCTTTCATCGGCTCGCGAATACGGTATTCCGTCCGCCGCACGGAACGGGCACTACAAATTGATAAGCGCATACGCTTTTTGCAATTTTGTTCTCCCGAAATGTTCTCCAAATTCTTGTTTGTTTTCGCGATTTTATTTCAAATATATATATATATATATATATATATCTCGGCGATTCCACGACGAATTGAAATTTCGTTCAGCTAAACGTTGGTGCGAATTGGACCGAGAAATACGATTTTATTGCATTATTCGACCACCCTGTGAAAAGCTCTTCATTTTCGATCGCTCGTAATTCAAAGACTATTGACGCTTCGATATTTTTGTTGAGATAAAATTGATGCCTGTTCGATCGGAGGATCTCGCGCTGGAGCGCGCGCGGAGCGTGTGCGCGAATTGATGGCCACCCTGTAGCACAGCAATCTATCAGCTCTTGTTTCGCGTCTGTCTTCCCGTCTCATCTAGCTCGTAGCTCGTGCGCAACTACGACTTTTTAATTCCATCTCGCTCCGCGCGCTGCCTCGTATTTAATTATCTTCGTCATTTACAGCGACATTTAATTCTCTGAATTAATGACGCGTCCCACCAGCCGCGCGTCCCGCTGGATGTGTGCGTGCGCGCGTCCGTACGCTCGCGCATACACGCTCGCCTCGTTACCCTTCCGGATGTAACAAATCACCACTGATCCCTGATGACCGATGTTATGGGGCGCATACGGCGGGCAGGTGGAATGAATTACGCGTTCCGCGCGTCGGCGCGTGTATGTGTGCGAGTGTTGGAAGTTCATTTACTTATCGGAAGATCCGAAACGCAAGGTTATTTCTCGTCGCTCTCCCGATCTCGTCTCGTCTCGCGGGACCGCAGCGTAAACGGGGCGCGGGAAATATATCGGACAAGGGATAATGATATTTGCCGAGGGGGATACCAAGTCGTAAATGTATGCAGATATTTCTGATGGTTATTCCTATCGGATATTAGACACGGCCGCGTGAAATAAAATTCTATTTCGCGAGAACGGTAACGAGGCAGTAACAGCAGCAGCAGCAGCAGCAGCAGGAAAAAGGTATTCGAGATTCCAGATACTGTACAACAAACACAGATTCCACTTGTAATTAGACACGGTTATTTGGTTAACAAGCAGTAAACTCGAAGGACATTTTATCCTAATAATATTAAAATAATCAATAAAACGTGCCGCGCGCTTTGCTGCGTATAATTATTACAAATTCCACGCGAATTACGAATGTATTAATATTCTTTAGCAAATTAACAATCGCGTTGCAGTTTATTACGGTCATTCGGTATGGAATTTGAAAGGAGGGGAGGGGGGAGGCAAAAAAATCAGAGAACTATTGTTCCGCTCGCGGAATCCAAGTCCGCGCCTTTTGTTCCTCGCGCATTTTTCACTCGAGACTTGGCGAAACGCCATTTTAATGCACAGGTAACGCGGCGTGGAAGTGAGGTAAGTGGGCAAACTCGGTCGGCACTTCGAAACTTGGCAGAAAACGTGTGCGGCCCGTGCAGATACGTCGGACAATGTAACGTCGCGCGCAAGTTGTGGTCACGAGTCTGTTGAGCACGGTCAGTGGGACGTGAACCGAATTAACATTCCGTTCTACCGGTGCGCAAAATTATTTCCGCTGCCACCCTTATTGGCGAGAGCAAGACACTACAGGTTCGTGCGGCAATTTTGCCGCAGAGACACCGCCGTCGTAGAGAGAGTGTGAGAGAGACAACGAGACTGGAGGATGGCTGTGCGGCGGTTACATGCGGCATTGTTCACGACACTTATCACGATAAGACGGGAAAGTTAGCGATCTCCCGGGGAAACTTCTTGCGGACGGGAATTGCCGCGACAGAGTAACGAGAACGAACGAGGTTTCGCGTGTCACGCCTAATCTCGCGCGGTGCAAATCAAGATCGCGGAGTCGGCTGGAAAAGCGGCGAGACAACTCGTCTCGCCGGCGTCGGGATAAGTGTCGAATATTACACCCGTTGCTTTTAGCGCCGTATCCTGGAGGATAAATTTTCTATATTAGTCTCTCTCTCTCTCCCCCTCTTGTGTCTTGTCTCTTTTGTGTGCGGAATTTATGCTAACGTGCCGTTTCCGCAGAGTCATATCCGACTTTAAAAAGATAGAATGACACAAATTTTCCTCGTTTCCGCGAGTTTACCGCGACTTGAAGGATCGCCAGCATTTCGCAAAAACCGATGCGTACTTCCGTAAAGGAATCGTCGTCGTTTAAACGTGATATGTAATAATTATTACAAGGGCTGGCGCAAGAGCGTTTCCGCGAAGCTGCTTCTCTGAACGACGAGAGAGTTTTTACGGAAAAACATCCCAACGTCTCAAAGGATACTCGATTGTCATACTCGCGAGCGCGTTCTTCCGAGCTCGCGATGCTCAGCGTTGGAGTGACGTCTATCGCGGTCTGAAACTATGACTGCGGCTCTTTGCGGCGCGGAGAAGACAAGGGGGATAAAAGAGCGTCGGAGAATAATCCGTCAGAAAAAAGATTTATTCTCGTGAAAACTGTATTACCGGCCGTCACTCCGGGGAGCTTGGCAGGCGGTTGCATGTGCCTTTTTCCGCGAATTTATCCGCGTGAGGAGAGCAGTTTCGGTTGCAGTGGAGAGGACGTGGAAAATTGGATGTTCAGCGCCACCGGGGTGCATTCCGAAATCTCCCTCGTACGTTCCGCTCCACGAAGAGAGCGCGCACGAGAACGTTCAGCACGGAATATATCCGCTGCAGTCTCGAGTGACTGCATTTTCAAAACGCATAACCGTCGACCAAACGAACATGCTCTGACGTCTTACTCCATCGAAGGATAAGCACTCGCGCTCACCGAAGTGAATCGTATATTTTCGGCGTTATTAATAATAGCCCTAGTTTTCGAGAGATGGAAACATTCGGGAATGTAGCACGGCAACTCTTCTGTGGGAAGTTTGGTTCGCTAGGAGATTTACTTTACGGCTCGCAGCATAAAAACGCGTGTAACGTTGACGTTTAAAAAAGTTATTTATGGAGCTTGCTTTATACTTTTTCATGTTTGTTCCGTTAATGGGCCGTAAAATATACTTATACAACGCTCCGAGACGCTTTTACGTCTTCATTTTTGGTTTTATTTCTTTGACTTTTGGTTAATCTGCAAAGACAGCGTCTACAATTCCTGAATTAATTCTCTCCAGGTCTTTAATTATTGAAAGATTGCTGTCATAAATCTTAAGTAAATTGTCTCTACGAAATCGCTTTACGAAACCTGAATTATTTAAATCTAAATTATCGAACGTATGTATAATGACGCGAAAGATTGATGTTTATGATTATATCGTCAGTGGTAAAATTATGATATAATTTTACGCTTTGATGTAATTATTTCTAGTCCCCTCGGTTCTTCTCGAATCGAGATATATGTATCAGACTTCGGGGACTCGTGTCTCGAGCTCTTGAGATTCCTTCGAGATAACTGTATTCCTGAGACTTTCATCTTGACGTTCACGGCGCGTAAAAGAGGGTCAGCACGAGGGGAATACTGACGCCAACTGTCAGAATCGGTGACATCTCGGTCCAGGGGTGGATAGATCGATATAGATGCACTGAGTAGACCAGTTAGAAATTCTTAGAGACCTCAATAATCGTTGCTAAATGATCCTCGCATACATTGGGTGAAAGACGATGCTTGCTATTCACATTTCATTTCCGTTCTTTTCAGCAGAAAAAATAATTTAAAAATTTATATACACATATATATATATATNTATTTATTTATATATATTCATTAGAAGAAAGCACCAATCTTGGTACGCCAATAAGTCGCCAGCTATTGAAAATTGAGTATGTACTAGTTTGGTTAAATAACTTGTTTCTTAACCTTATTTAATAATGTATATATGTAATCATGTAATGTATAATTAATAACCTCCAGGTCTCGTGTCCACATCTCTTTGCCGACACATAATTACATTAGTTCGCACAGTCTCAACATGGAGACTCAGTGGTCATTCACTGGTGAGTGGTCGTTCACTAGTGCTACCCTACCTATCAGCTCTACGTGCTACCTGACTCTTCCGCGCCCATCAAGGGATGTGGTGGTACAGCGCGGCGCTTGGGTCGGTGTCACGAGAGTGGGTCGGCCATGACGTCACGCGCGACTATGGGGAGAGATCGATCCCAGGATCCGCGGTCTGTGCCCCAGGGCGTAGCGGTCTCTCTCTCTCTCTCTCTCTCTCTCTCTCTCTCTCTCTCTCTCGCGCGCGCGTACGAGATTTCTCTGAGGTCCTCCTTCTCGCCCGAATTTTGTCCCAGGCTTTACGAAGCAGTTTGGCCTTTGACGGGATAAGTAAAGGTAATTTTGCAACGCTACGTCATTGGTCCCGATCCGCGAGTGGACTAAAAATGAAGGAGGTAACATAGCGGTTCTAAAAATCGCACTCAGGATCTCGCGATGTCGTTCGGAGAATTTTTAAATCTATCGTCAATTTCTCACAATAGAGAGTTCGAGCTTATAATAATCCCGATAATAGATGAGAAGGAATATATATGAGATATTCATCGTATGTTTTTGACCTCAACCGGCTGCAAAATAGGTTTAATTCGCGAAGCTAATGGCCTATGGATGGGGATTTATTGACTATGTTCTTAACAGTATCCATTAACACATTCGCGGTTCATGCATCATTTGCATGTATATATGTGGGAGGATATAACAAAACAATTATATGGATATTCAGTTTCATATAAAATAATTCCAACTTTTTGTGCGAATATACAAAATACATTTTTATAATATTCGATAAATATCATAAATTACAAAAATTATTCAATCGTGTCAATCATCAACCATTTCAATCTACAGAATACAAATTTTTTTTAAATACTGCAGTTTTATTTGTAAACTCTCCATATTTGTAATCTCATATTTATTTTTGAATAACGCTGATGTTAATACAAAATTATTAAATTATTCTATTCAGATTAAATTTTATATTTTGTTTACGTCCTTGTTACGTATTGTATTACAATTACTATAGTACTATGTATAATGTTGCTATATCGTTATAAATTAATTTCTCTAAAATGAGTATTACATTCCCAACAAGAAGTACATAATTAAAAACCCAAGTGATGCAAAATAAAATTGTTAGACATTTCATTGATTGCTGCTTTTTTGAAAAATAAAAATAAATCTTATTTTAAAATATTTCTTTTCATAAAATATTCTTTAAAATATTTCTTTTCTATTTGATTATTTTATTATGACGTCGCCGTGTATAGTTTATATAGTTATATAGTTCATTCAGTTTGTGAAATCAAGAACTTGGCGTGTCTGGCTGAGATTACAGTAAAACATATTCGTACTTCTGAATAGGTCGTGTTTCATCGTAGATCTACAGAAGATTTTGACATTTACCAAAATAATTGATCGTAATACATGAGTCATTGTATTACGATCTATATTACGATAATGTATTAAACAGTGAGGAAATGATTACAATAATTTAGTACAAGACATTATACATTAAAACTTCTGTTGCGTGTTGATCGCTTTAACTTAATACCATAAATTACTGCGAAACGTTGTAGATTTAACAAAGTACGGGGGCATTCTACGTCGCATTACTGACGGGTTAATGTAGAGTGGGAACGAGGTGGTCGATTTTGCGAATAAATATTCAGACGCGGGTGCCAGTCGCCACCTCGCGTCTCGTGTCTTGTCTCGTCCCATCTTGTCTCATCTGATCTCGCCTCGTCTCATCTCGTCTCGTCGCTTCTGTGAGAAGCAAGTTACCAGACGCCGCCGCCGTACGTAGCGAACGCTGGACGAGGACAGTTGTAAACGCAATTAAGTCCGCGCGGTGCACGTGCGCCCGTTACCGCAAAGTACCGGCGACGGCGGACTTGCTGCTATACCCCGTCAAGTGAAACATAATTAAATAGGGCGAGTGCAAAGGGCGTGCGCGACGTTTCCGCCGTAAGCTGCAACCTGCTGCCATGCCGCCTCGAACACCTACTTTTCATATGCGCACCTTAACGCGATTTTACCTCTCGGATTTGTCGTTTATTTCTTCCGCCTTCCGTTTTACATCTGAAAATTATTTAACCATAAAGCTGCTGCGGTTAACATCGTCAACATGATACGTCGCCGGCAATATGACTATTTTGTTAGCTTGCCATAAATTTGTGATGAATTTAAATTCGGTTGTATATACAGCATGGTTTTCAAATTGTTTTCTGAAAAGCAGGCGCACCCTAATTCTCCAAATTATTTTCGGAAATGAGGTAATAACTGATCAGTTTTCAACTTATAATATATATAGAGAATTAGAGATAATATATCGAGAATGTAAGTCGTAAATAAATTAAAACTCATCTATAATTACGAACCTGATATACAGCTTACTGAAACTGATACTATTAAATCAGACTATATATCATTTATTTCGAATTGTCTATTATTACATCATTTATTTCCTATTGCGTATCTCGCAAGACCTCTTTTTTGCTTTGTTATATTTCGCAGTTATAATGGAGCTACGAAGAAAAGTGACATCTTTATATCTAGCTCCGCATTTTATGTTCGTGTAGAAAAATTTGATAGCTTTGTGGCGATGCTGGTGTAGTATGTTCGATCCTTAAATCGTTATTTACGAATTGTGAACAACGTGAACGTCCGCGGTTCTACGGGATCAGTAAGTCTTGATTTCCCGACGATTGATAATACGACATAACACGCGGCGCGGGCATTTATTTCGCGATTTTACGAGAAAGAATCCGGGCAGTTTGGGTGATTTAAGTTTCAGGGATATCGGTCGATCGACACGTACGCGGATTTAGCGATGTCGATCGACGCGTAGCTACACGTATGAAATAACGTTTATCTCTCTCTTTCTCTGTCTCTCTTTCTCACTTTCTCGTTCTATGCAGAAGCATAAAAAGCGGTTACAAAGGTTAAAACGCGGTCGCTGTCGTGATAGCAGCAGGTGGACCTAATAAATATGCATCAGTCGTTACGCTCGGCCTCACGTAGTTTTTCCGCGAGCTACGCCAAGCGCGGCCGGGTGTTACGTGTAGAAACGGGATCGAGTCCAATATGCACTCGCGAATACGAGTCAATTCGATACCGAATTCGATACGATTTCGTCGGGATATCTTTGAAATTTGTTATTTTATTTGACCTAAGTGATTCAGCAGAGGGAAAGATAATCAGGTCAAATAAAGTAAGAATAATAAGTGGGAGAATAATTTTATAAAATGATAAAATTAACTTTATCGACTCTCTCTGCCATGCTGCAATAGATAAATCAAAGATTGTATATGTAATATTCGAAAAATCGTAATTTTTATGTAATATCTTCGGTTCCAATTAATGAATTACTACAACTACATTAGTTACAATTACAATCATATCGACAATAAATTTTCAATTAAATCATATTTAATTTCAATAAGCCTCCAATCCGCAAGGAATCATTGATTTTAAAAAAGGACATTTTACTCGAAAACCCATATATATATTGTATTAAATTAAAACAGTTGCATAATGAAATATTCTGCTAATTTTATTATTACTATTTCTATGAGATATTAACGTTTGCGATAGAATTTTTTAATGAAGTCTTTTTTAACGACACAAAAGATTCATTCATTAAAAACATCTTTCTGAAATAAATGATTCATATAATGGTATTTTTTTTTGGAATATATATTCATGCAAAAGATCGAAATATATTCGGTCGGCTTGCTATACATATATATATGATACCATCCCTAGTGCATCGAGGCAATGCGGCAATGCGTAACAAGCCGTTACGTCGTTCGTCAACGTGTTTACGTTGTATGAATATTTTTCGTGCACACGCATCGATCGCATGCGGATTTCATCCGCCGGCACGAAACTGCTATGTGACTATGTTTAATACACGTCGATTTAACCCTTTAAGTGGAGGCAGCGGGTGTGGCTGCTTTTACCAATTTGCGCGTTAAACGATAACGATAAGAGGAGCTAGGTCAAACAGCTATGGAAGCGACAAAATGTCAACAATAATGCGTTTACATCGTGTAACGGTTGTGATAAAATCAACGAAGCGGATGCATGCATTGTTCATTAATGTTGATATACATTTTATATTTTTGTTACATTTTTATAATTTTTAAAATATTTGAGGTATTTTCAGAGATGTATTTTCCTTCATAATAACGAGAAAAATATTTCGGATTTATGTATATGTATATAGAAGTCATTTAAAAAAAAATTTTTTAATAACTTTTGATCTTCTAAATTAGAATGTTAAAAATAATATAACGCTGTTCCCTTTTGTAGCCTCAAAAGCGGATTTTTACATGTTGAAAACGTTTTCGAAGAAATAACGCGATTGTTTCTTCGCTCATGCATTTTTTTACACGATACTTATTGTCTGAAGTAGCTTTATTTATTATTTTCCACGATCTTTGTTGTTTGTTATTTCTGTGTCGCGAAATTTTTTGCTTTCTTATAGATTTTACGATGCGACCGTTTTGTATCTATTCCTCTACTATTTTTACAATCTTATAAAAATAAGCTTGTAAAAATAAGTGTATTTATTCTTACATATTTATATTTAATAGTAAGAGATACAGATTATTATATTGCAATATTCTTATGTTTTTCTAAAATTGAAATTATTTTTAATCCTGTATGCATTTGCATACTTTCATAATCAAATCATGAACATTTTATAAAAATAACAAATTTATCCAATTAATTAAATAACTTTATTTCTTTTAACATTAATAATTTTCGCATGCATTATATCTTAATATACTCTAATATTGTGTGATAACTGCGTCAATTTGAGACTATAATTTTTGTGACTGCCAGTTGATTTTTTTCTATTGAAAAATATGAGTCTAATGGAAAAAAGACGAATCAGACAGGATTTGCTATCAGACGCGTATTCGTATGAACATTTTTTTCTTTTTTAACATATAAAAAAATACAGTAAATTATAAAAGGAAAGATAAGTTTACTAGATATTCTATAAAAGCAACGTCAACACAATCATTTGTTCGATGGACGAATAATATGGTATTTATCGTTGGCTCCGATCCGCCGCGAGCTTGATTAGCGTAGGTTTATTCGGGACGGAATAATACCGCGCGACAACCATTAACCCATAACTTTCCGGTGTCATCCCGGTGGCGGCGAGTACAGCGTCGGTTAGGGTGAAAGCAAGAGTAGTTATCGGGATGCCGGAAGGGTTATGTGAACAGACGCGCGTGCGACAGACGACGAATCCCGTAATAGTGTCACGAGCCATGGCCGGTAAACTTCGTCCGTGTTTACTAACGAGGCCGGGTGTCTTGCAACCCGCGGAGAGATCGGAAGACACGTTTCTGCGTCATCATATTATCGATAGAAGCGAAACTGCTGGGCCGCCACGATGTGCCTAAAGTCTCCCCGGGACGTTGAGAACGTTGAGTTACGTTTCAGGTGTTCGATAATCGATAACGCGAGGCGAAAATAAGTGATTACTTTGAGGGAGGGAAAGCGACGAGAATGATCTTCCCTCCCCCCCCACCCCGCTGCTATAAATAATTTTATTTTGAGAAAAACTTGCGTCGATTTTTTACATAACGATACGTCCTTTGCATATAAAATGTTATATCCATAATTTTACTACAATAATAAATAATTCTCCCGCGAGAAGAGAGGATAAATAGAATTGAAAAAAATGTAGCAATGTTTCTCACGTCTCTCGGAGTAAAAAGATATTTTCGTGATCTCATTTTGATTAAATGTAGAAAGTTTACAGATGGGCAGAGTTAAAAACAAAAGCTACATATTTTCACTTTGTATATCTACCGAATATTATATTCCGCGAATTAATATGTATAATGTCGTCACCGATTTTAAAATCAAAGAGTTATACGAATTTTCCAATTTTCTATGTTTTCATAAATTTACATTTCAAAAATGAAAAATCACAAGGTTTTCGCTTTGACTCGTATTTTTCTTTCGAATAAATATGGAAATATACATATATATAGAACAGTCTTCCAGCATTAATAGAAGTATATATTTTTAATGAACATTTCGTCAATTTTTTTTTTAATTTGTGAGCACTCACATTGCTCGAAAAAGATCGGGAAAAACGTACGTAAGTAAATCGAGATATGACTGAGCCGGAGTATATTAAATTTATATTTGCCTCGCGTAACCAGATATTTGCCATCGTATGTTAAACTTTCGTATTCACTCTCAAACAAACCCGAATTTCAATCTGGAAAGTAATTTCAGGAAAGGAGCTTTTTTTGCGTCATATACAAGCTTAAAATCAATTGGATCTTCCTGGGCTCGCTGTTCTCGGTGTTCGGAATTTGTATCTTCATTTACGTAACCGGACGAAAAAACACGGGTGCGAACGTTTCTACATAAACAGCGCGTACTTGCCGGGGGCATACATAACAAACGACCCTTGGCTCAATTGCCTCTGCTGCTAATTAGGCGCTTTGAGGCGGTCCGATGATTTACAGTTACCGGGATAGAGCGAGATCGATAGTAGTGTCGCATGCGAACGGTATTAGATACATAAATTCCGACCTTTTGCAAGGAATATTTTAACAGTATCTGCTACGTGTTTCGCACTGCGAAAATGAATTTCAGGCGTTTCGCGAGAATTGCCTGATCTGATTATTTAATAATACCTTTCACTTATTTGGCTTGCTCGTTTATAATTGACGTTCTAAAAAGTCTCGTTGATTTTACGTTTCAATTCTTGAAGCTCTCTACGAAGCAGTAGTAAGATATCTCAATTAAAATTTAACAATTTATAGCACACGGAAGATAGACGTTTACTAATTCTTTCTAATTTACGGAATCGTTTCGTACTGCAAACTACATTAGATAGCTTCATTGGCGTACTTAACGTAACGTAACGTAAAATAACGTCACGAAGCTAACGGGGACGATTATGTCGGATTCTTAACGCAATCCGACGTTAACGGATGGTGACTGCCGGGCTGGTCGGTCATTCGAGTTAACCGTATTCCCGTATTCCCTTCTCCCGGTACACAGCTCGGACTACGTAAGTTAACGGGGCACGGCATCGGGCTAAGTTCATTACCCGGTTGGTACGTTAATACCTGGACTAAAGGCCCGGCTCCTGACCGCACAACCGGGGCCAAGTTTCCGGGCTCCTCTCCCCTTTCAGGGCGAACAAGCAAGCAGCAACCGCCGCTGTCACTGTAGCCAAGGGAGCCACTGTAGCCACTGGAGCTCGAATGTCGCTATTCGCGCGCTAACCGTGTATTCTCACAATTTCATGTCCATCCGGGCTCGAACCCGGTCCCGATATCGTCCGTTTCCGTCCGGCACATGCATACGCACAGCTACATTCTATTCTATTCTATTCTATTCCGGTGGGGCTTGNGGTAAATCCGCGAAGGGTCGTGCGGCGGTTAAGGCGGTTTCGGATTAAGGCCGTCGGCATCCCTTTGGCAGGTATCGGATTCCGAGGGCGCGCGCGCGCGCGCACCACGACGCCCGATATAACGCCCAACTATCTTCCCAAGAAGGAACTATGGCAAGTAGTTATCTCGCTTGTCGATATATCCGACGTGGTGCTCGAAACTCCGGTCGCGTTCGCGATCGATTAACGCGGATTTGGCTCGGCTATGGAGATTTGGGGCGAGATGGAGTATCAGAGATGGGGAATGGGGATTATTTTAATTACCTTTTAATTGTAATACCGTGTTTAATTTGTTAACAGTATTAGTCAATAATATTCCCAAAGGTTTTGAATTATATTATAATTTAATTATTATTAAATGACTTCTATAACAATGTTAATTAACATTGTGACCTTTATTCGCTCGATTTGTCGACGCGCTGATATTTTCATACGACGACAGAACTTTGATCGGATTTATTGCGCGAGAATTTTGCCCCGCGTTCTCTTTCTTTCGTTCATGCCGCAAAGCATGTACAAAGCGATACGTGGTTAAGGAATCCCTAATTAAGGCATTCACGTTGCCTTGCGCACGTGTAGAATTTGAGGTGGCTCGGTTGATGACGTGCCACACACGCTTGAAGCGGTAGCAGAGCAACGTGACACGTTATCCTTCGTCAGGACGCTAACCACACTCGGTGGTGCGCTATCGACCGTTCGACGAGACGTGACCAGATCATCCTCTCGCTGATCAAAGCAGTCGAAACTTTTCGAAACTTTTCCAAAATAATCTACCCAACTTTGATAAATTATAGCAAGAAGTAAATTTAGGCAATTTCACAACATGTTAAAGATCAAAGAAATTTTGAATTAACGGATCCAAAAGGAAATCAACTATGGAACATAATTTCCCCTTTTTTTTTTACCTCTTATTGCTTTATTTCGCGTGAATACGTTTCTATTTCATCTTTAACCAATTCTTTCACTCTGCTTGAGCGTAAATTTTTATTTCAGACATAATTACCATGATATTTGACATTTGAAATTCAGAAATTGTGACGCGTATGTAACATGTAATTTCCCAAAATTGCAAGATATATTTAAAAGAAACCCGATGGCTCGCTCCCGGATCATCTGTCCCAGGAACAAATGACGCAAATTACTTTTTGCCAGATTTACTTTCGCACCAAGCGATTTAAAGCAAACAATAAATCAAGTAGCTCGCGTGGGAGGACGTTAAATACTTTTTCGTATCGACGTGTCATAGAGAGACGAATAAATCACGGCAGCAGCGCTGCAGGCGCGCGAAGGCTTTAGCAAAACGTCCTTTTAACAGGGCAGCTTCTTATTGGTGAACCGCGACGTCGCAATTAAAAGCGACAGTGAATAATGGTTAGCGNCGGCGGCGTAACCCGCAACCGTAACTTGCGTCTTCGTGTTCAATAAACGGCTTGATTGTTTTACGATCGTCCTCGCGCGTGCATTTTCGCGCTACTAAACGAACGCGCGCTTCACGCTCGCGCGCGGGACAACGGCGCCGAGGCGCGAGAGGAAGTTTCACCTCCGGAACGGAGGATAACGCTTCAGTTTACAAATAGACTACCAGCAAGATCTAAAAGGAGAAAAGAGTTTTGCGGGGAGCGAAGGACGGCGAGAGACTGGGCGTAGTCGGACGAACGATATAAATTACGGCCAATCCCTCGGATTAAAGTATCCAAAGAGTAGTCGCATTTGTTCGCGGAAAACGGAGCGACGTACGTCCCGGGACTCCGGACGTACAAAGTGCCTTTGTTTAAACAAGGGATTTCCTCTCCACCTCATTCTCCCTCGGTCCTGCCGTAGAACCGGCAAAACTTCCCCGCCGCAATTCCCTCTACATCTCTTCCGGTCATGCAAATTTTATCTATTGCGCGCCGTCATAGTGATGAATATCTCGGGCGATTATCGTATTCAAACTCGGCCTTTAAGTATCTTAGATATCCGCATATTTTTCGTCAATCTTGATAGATCGCTAGATCGTTGACAAAAGATAATACAAGAAAAATAATAAAAGTATCAACTCTCTAAAAATGAATCAGTGTGTAATTACTACATCAAATAGTGATAAGTATAATACTGGTAATTAATGGTTAGTCACTGAATTATTTAGTGAATTTTAGTTTTCACTGCTTGATGCAGTAGAATTATAGTGGTGCTCAATTGTACTGTGTGTGCCAATAATCATTGTTTATCAGAGAAAAATAAATTCATTGACAAAATCAGTCAATTTCCATTAATTTATTTTTAGAGAGAATAGAGGCTAGGTAGCAATTTTGTCATTGTATTTATAATTCGAAAAAATTGACTATCGTTTTGTACATGTAATACAAAGACGATAATAATTATTTACTTAAAAGTGAAATCCATGGTAAAAGGATAAATTCATAATTTTCATCTGTAATGGAAGTTCTGAAAACGATGTGTCGTTTTATCCTTGACATTCTTACGGGAAGAAAACTCTATTTTAAGCTTTCCGGTTCGGACTTCAAAATATGTAGATCCAATGCCGTCCTTAAAGAGCGCGCGGCGCTTTCTGCAAAGTGACGGGAAGCGAAAACGCAGGATAAACTATTCTCCCCTGATTTCCAGCTTTTAATCCTGAGCGCGCTTGCTGCGCTGGATCGAATGAGCCGGAGAAGATTTGCATCCGGATTAAAAGTGGAATGCGGAATAATGTGAATTTCTCTCGCAGTCGCGGCAGATATTGTCATGTATATTTCACATTGAGGTGGATGTTTGTGTTAACATATTTTCAGCATTTGCATTCTCATTTTCGTTCGTCCCGCGCGCTCCCCGGCCTAGCAGCGCGACGCGATAACTTCCCCGCGAAGGTTAGATCCATTGATCATTACTTTTTGGCAGTTTTGAGTAACGCGCGGTTATGGGAGTTCTACAAGCTAGCTGTATTGATTTGAGTGGAACAAACTTCTGTTTTATATACTTAAAGTATATAAAGTATATTTAACTTATCGCAAGTTTCCGATACATCATGCGATAGTAAAGAAAGACAGCAATCTCTTATACTTTTTTAAAATTATTGTTCACAAGTCCACGTCTCTTAGATGATTTAGTACGAGCAGTCGCATTTTGAAATCTTAAGATGAGATTTAATAAATAAACGAGATTTCAAAAGCGAAAAAATATTTTTGGAATTCTATGTTGGAAAAAAAATCATCATGAGGGACATTGAGAAGTGATCCGACGAGATTACACAAATTTTGAAAAAATTTGATTGAATAGCGACGGTCGCAAAACAAAAAGAAGACGCAGTATCCCATACTTTTCATGCATGTTTCTTCAGCCACCGTCATCCATATTCATATCGTCTCACGATTTCCAGTGCACCCGGTATTACGGCGCATCAGCTTCATGAATGGCCGATCTCTTTCTTTGAACGCATTAATACATTTTTAAGGGGCGAGCAAGAAGCGGGCGTGATCGTGCACTTTGGCTTTCGCGCCTGACAATTTAATCGCCGACGGGCGATTTAATAACGTGCAATTTATACGTCCGTAGCAGGCGAAGAAAACGTCAGGTAGCGGAAATCGCTCGTACCTCTCGCAGCACCCTCTCTCGTCTTTTTATCTCTCTCCCTCTCTCTCTCTCTCCTTTTTTTTACGCGTGCGTGATTGCGATTTATGCGCGATGTGCGCGAGGTGCGCGAGGTGCCCGCGACTTTCGCGCCCGTGGCTCGTTCGCCATCAACAGCTACGGATAATTAAGTACTTTGCGGTTGCAACCGTGCGACTCGCGCGCGCGCGCCGTCCCGCGTTTCCACGCCGATACCGCGTCGGTGGCGAAATTGCGCGCCGCGCGCGTGAGAATGGTCGCCTCTCTATAACGAAGAGTACACCGGACGTGTCGTACCAAGGTAGGCAGGTGTCATTACTCGCTTTCTTTCGGGGTCATCGTAGGTCCCGCGTGTCACTAGCCTTTTCCCGTCATTTACGTGAAGAGAAAAGGCTGTTAGCTTCTCTTGCTAGACTTCTTTTGTCAGTCACTTTGCTTTTCCGCTTTCCACCCTTTGTTTCCAACTTTGGTGTTGTAACGTGTACTTTTTCCCCTTTGTACAGGAAATTCGTAATAAAGCTTCGTACAGGAAATTTGCAATAAGGCTTGTGAATGCATGTGTATTTTATATATTTATTTTATACATTGCAATTCTTATGATAATGTATTCGTTTATATGAATGTATAACATACATATACATTTGTGATAAAAAAATTGATTTCTTATAATTTTAAACGTAATTACAATTTCTAAATAAATAATTTTTACTTTTTATCATGTTATCGTACATATTAACGAAGAGAATTGATACCGCGATATTGCCCTCTTTTAATAAATCGATAACACATCTCTTAATCATTATTTGTCATGTCGCTATCCTGCGCCATTACATTTTGTACATTGCGTATCTTCCACTTATTTGATTGTGCAAAAGCGTTTATTAGAGCGCATAATGAATATTTCCTTTCTTCCTTTTTCACTCTTCTCATCTAATTGTCTTCCAGTGAAATTGTTTACATCCCGACGAGAATGCTGTATCTGCTTTTTGTTATTTTATACTTAATTACTCCAACAACATCTGCTTTTATATCGTTAATTTTGCTAATTTAGTTTATCTTATTCAATTAATCTGTCCAATTAATACATTCAATAGCTCTCGTTCTCTCTTCTCTCATTCCCCTTGTGCAGCTCTGTTTGAGAGGTTTTGTTGTACCTTAACGTTTTACACAATTGAGGAATTCAATGTAAAATCTATTCTCCTAATTGTGCAATCTATTTTGTAAATTTATGAAAATTCGTTTAAGTTGATCTCCTTTAACTTTATAAGGATAATTTTCTCGAGTTCTTAAAAAAAGTGGGTCGAACTGCTGTTGCGCTGAGAGTCGCCCGGACTCCATTCTACCGGGAGGGTGGCTTAACTCCGATATAATAAATGTTTTCTTTCTCCCTCTCGTCACGTCCTTCCGCCTCATCTGCTTGTTCCTAAAAGTGTCGAAAAGGAGGGACGCGTATAATCGCCTCTACGAATCCGGGCTATCGATTTTCTTCGACGTCACGTACAGCGAACGTGCCTCTTTCCACGAAGCGTATCGCGCGCGCATTAGGTTCGGTTATGGAAATTTCGGCGTCGTTGTACTCCCCGGACTCTGATTACTGTGATTATACGCGGTGGTGATCGCGTATCGTGGCGCGTCCCACGGTGCGACGCGTGAGAAAGAAGCGTTTCCGCACCCGCGCGAGCGCTTCCACTCTATGCAGGCGCGCGTCTCTCCGATAATTAGAACTACGGCTACAGCACGGCGGTGTAACCGCATCGTGTAGCGAGGAGAGCCGCTGCTCCCATCATCGCGCGCTCCCTAAGGTGACGGCAAGCCCTGTGTATGCATTGTGTTGTCAATGCGCCGCCGAGCTGCCGTTTAGACGTGTTATCTGCATTCATCGACACGTCGTCCTCGCCGCCATCGTCGTCGTCGTCGTCGTCGTCACCGTCGTCGTCATCGTCGTCCTCGTCATCACAACGCGCGAGCACGAACTCCCCTCGGGAAACCGAGCATTATCGCGTACCGTCGAATCCCGTCGATTTACCCGCACACACAAGACGCCTCCGTTGAATCGATTCGACCGATAAACCCAGATCCGTGACAGCTCGCGATGCATTACTCGCGCGTCGATGCATTGCGATAATACTCGGCGATGGATTGTCAGACTGGAGCCTGAATTTACGAGGGGATGGGAACTAGACAAACTTTCTTAAGCTCACTTCCTTAAGTAACTGTATTGACAGTTTTATACTATGGCGCTGCCGTAATTGAATCGATAACGAAAAACGGGAAAAAAACCTAATGCTACTTACTTAGGATTTAATTACGAAATAATGAATGGAGGATGCTCGGCGACTTTCTTTTACGTCCACATCTAACTATATTTCCATTTAAGTGGAAGTCTATGAAATACGAGTTTAATTGGGTTTAATCACTTTTGCACAAGTTCAAATTACTCTAGTCAAACACGTTTATCAACGATTTCTCAGCCTGATCGCTTTTCTGACATCGCGGACACCGTTATGACGGCGACGCTATACGCGAAAATGGGGCTGCAGTCGGCGAACCGGCGAACGCACTAAGCGGCAATGAAGGAACGATGAAGGGGCGTTACATTACCGCGCGTACCCGTTATAATCATTATATCGTTTTAATGGCCGAGCATTCGTCGGTCTTTTACTCCTGTGTTCGCCGATCGACCGACCGACTTCGTCTTAAAAGACCGCCGCGCGCCGATCCGTTGAAACTTGTTTTCCGCGACCGGATGAGCCGGCTAATCCAGGAAGACGGACCGCCGCGGAGTAATTTGTACGCCGGATGAGACTCTCCTCTCCTTCACTGTCATCGACTCGTCTACGCCTTGCGATCGTTAAATTGCCGCGCAGACACGTTTTTGCGCTACGTGTGACATGATTTTTCACCGTTTCCCCTTCGCATTCCACACGTACTCGCAATTCGCGCTCGTCGGGCTGCTTTCCCGTCGAGGATACTCGCTTTCCCGTTACACACGACTTCGCCGTCATATTGTCACTTTACGAAATACATGCAAAGTGACTTTTGCCTATACGGGAACCGACCTTCTTCCAACTAAAAGTAGTGCGCGATCCGTTAAATCGGGATGTGAAAAAAGTACATTTACCCTTCTATCTATTCACGTAAAAAATCTCAAGTGTACGTAATGTATACTTTGAAATGAATTTTAATGGTAGATTCTTCGATGAATATAGGGACGATATTTCCTCAATTCAGTAGATTTAATCTTCTTATTTCTTGTAACTTTTTATATCGCCATTTATAATAAAATAATGTTGATTTAAACTTTAACGAAAGACAACAAAATATGAATATAAATCGAGCTTATTTGAAAGTGATGAATATGAATCGAGCTTTTATTTTAAAAGGATAGTGATTTAAATTATTAATATTTTAATGACTTTTAAATAGATGACTAGCTACCAAGAATTAACTAGCAACGTTAGTTTAATTTAAAAAATAGAATTATATTTTACAAGAATTAATTTAAATAGTAAATTAAGGTTGTAATTGAGTATGCGAATTCTGATAACTCCGAAAATCGTTTTGTTCGAGATCGATGGAGCATAATGAAGCAATGAAGGAAAAAATTTGTTTACATGAATCTACCTCGCGTGCGTGATGTAAAATTTACTCGATATTATGACATGTTGCCTAAAGGTGCGATTTTATTTAGTTAATTTGCGCACACTAATCACAAGACACAAATTTGTCATCCTTTTCCATCTATCGCTGTACACGATGGGTATTAATCCAGCTTGAACAACGCCTCTCGTAATCAATGACACTTCCGATCGATTGTTATCTTCCGATCTGAAAAAAAACATTTGATTCGCACCTGCCATGAATTCTAGTGAATTACATGTTCACAATGTCAGTGAAACTTTTTTTAAAGCGACATTGAATTCCCGTCTTTTGAATCCTTGTTAAGAGTTATGTAGATTTTTATCCCGCAGGAAATATAAAAACATTCCCTTTGTAAAAACCGCCAAATTGTTTTTATTACTTACTAACAGACAATAGTTACGCAAGGATAAACGACTAACGAAAGCTTTATGTCGAGAAATATTACATATTTAATATTTTTTGTACAATAAAAGTATTATTGTAAAGTATGCTTGAAATGTTTTATATTACAAAGCCGCATTATTTACAGACGGCAAATCACTGAAATCGTTAATCCTCTGATGTTTTTCTCTTAAATGTTCTGTTGTTGATAAATTATCAAGTTAGAGTTTCACAATAGAGTCTCACGTTAGTATTTAGCTATGTATAGTGCTTCTATTATAAACTTAATATCTCACGTTTCTTAAAGAAGATATTTGTCAATGCGGAGATTGCACGATAAGTCCGCCGAGATTTTCATCAGATATATTTAGCATTCTCATAAAAACGTCTTTGTTTAGCCCCAAGTTTGCGAGAAATCAGTGCAACGTGGAACAAGTTATACACGGTTCTTGACATTTAAGAGGCTATCGCTTTGATATCGGGACTGAAGTAAGAACTTGCCCAGTCATTGCGGCAGCCACGTTCCGAGTTTCGTCGACTTCTGACTTCTGTATCCTTAATAGTCCGAGCCGCCGTTTACCACTACCGTTGCCTCCGTGTCGGAAGTGGAATAACTACGTTGTAGTATCCGGCATCTAAAGAGCTCGCTGCGGGCAGGTAACGGGGGCCTTCGCGTATCGAGGGAAGAAGATCCGATTATGGCTTAACCGCATTACACGCGGAAAGTTTACTTTCGGTAATTCCGAGCCGGAGCTGAGACGGGGAATGAAGGAAAGAGAGAGACGGAGGGAAACAAAGGTGCCGTCGATGCGAAGGTTACACCTGTAACAGCGGCACCTGCATGCCCATTTCCGTTTCATTCCATTTCGATGGAGCGCGTTCGGACTATTTCGGTATCTGTTCGCTCTAGAGAAGTTTTATCGTGTTGCATTTTCTTTACACTGACCATATGTGCGGCTTGCAGTGGCACAATTACTAGGAAGTTTGGTCATCACACTAAATTTATAGGCACAAGCGACGTTAAATAGATTTTTTGCGAAAATATCATCAATTTTATTTCAAATGCCAAATCTTACGTAATAATTTTCAATTGTTAATAGAAAAATATTGAAAACTTGAAATATCCTTTAATAGCTCCTTTAATAGCATGATAAAGTTTATGAAGGAATAAAACTTTAGAAAGAATTTAATTTGATTTTTAATAACTGTAGAGATTGCAAATGTCGTGTAATTTTTTGACATCTCACCATATTTGTAGAAAGATTACTAGTTATTTATTATTTATTTTGAATATGATACAATTGTTTGAAGGCGATCCTTAAAATTAGATATTAAAATAATTGTTAAAAAATAATTTTGCTTGAACAATGCGGTAGAGCTGATGAAAGATGAAGTTGCGTTGAAGCTTTAGTTAGTCGCCATTACGTCTCTGCGCTTTGATACCAGTTGTTGGTGCATCGAGGTGTGCATAATGCACTCTCCCAGGTTGACAAGGCGGGCTTACGCGTCGAAGCAAGAAGAGTGCGCGCGATTCACACGTGGAAGCGCACGCACACGCACGTATATGCATTGGGTCGCGTTGTTTGCTGTCGCACGTGTAAACCGGGATAACGTATAATACCCATAATGGCAGTCGTCGCGCGTATTACGTTGTTCATGAACCGTACCTCGCACGCCCCTATGGACTCTCCGCGGATGCGGAGGGAGGTCATCGGACGCTCGTTAACCCCTTCGAGCATCGAGTTCTTATCGATTGCGTGCGGCCGCAGTAATAATTTATCGCATTCGATGGATTCATTAGGCGAGCAAACTGTGCGCGTTGCCACCTCGCGATTGTCCGAGACCAGACCGCGCCGTGGAAACAATGGGAATCATTGATATATCCAAACGGTAAAAAGAGGCAGATACATTGAAAAAAACCTTTCTTTTCGATTTTATTTGCAAAAATACGAAATCGCGCACTTTCGAAACAAATAAGTATACAGATAAAAATTTGATCAGATTTCATTTTTCATGTTAGAACCTTAATTAATATATTAATTAGTATTAATTAGTAACATAACGTAATTAAATGTAAATTTTTATAAAACACGATATATAATATTACAAAATTCTGGTGATTCTTACGAATTTTATATATTACTCGCCGAGAGAGATTATTTTTTTCTGTCGCAGCCGCTCGCGTGTCTGACGATTTTGATTTAATTATGTACAAAAGTAACAAAAAGGTAATGGCTCGGTCAGCTCCATCGATTCTCTCTCGAAGGAGAAGATTCGCGCACGCGTCATACGAGGGGAGAAATCTTAGGAGCAGCTTGTAGGCAGGTGGATTCTCCACCTGGTAGGCACCTGGCGCCGTGTGTATCTCTCTCTGAACAAAGTCCCTTAAGGATCACTGGCTGGCACGTGTGGGGCTACGTAACTTTAGAGACTGAATTATCATTCGGCATGCAGGTTGTCCGCTACAAAAGTATTTGGTGGATATAAGAGGGTTCCCTTTGTTAAAAATTGAAATGATGTGAACGTAGGGTCTTTTTCTTTTGTAAATACTTTTAACCAACTTTTCCCAAGGGAGAAAACAAAATATACCATTAATTATAAGTACACGATGTGTAAGCTTCTTCTTTTCAAAAAATTTGACCTAAAAATAGCGAGCGTCTGCAATTTGTTTCTTCTGAGAGATGAATCGAACATTATTATGATATACTTTAGTCCTTTGAGTTTCTTAAAATTCGCCAAATTTTAAATCAGTCAACTATCGCAAATACCTTTCTTTGCGAAATTCTTTGCGAATTCTTTGCAAAAAAATGGAACTGGCTATACCTCGTGTCTGTTAGTTTAAAATAACATCAGGAAAAATTTTTAATTATCTGTCTGCAATTTTATCTTCGCTTGCGTAATCTAATCCATCCGGGTAATTACGAGAATATTAGCCAACTAGCGCGGAGTTTAATTTAGCCAGGTAATGCTCCGGATATTACGACTCCTCGGGTGTTCAGCGTCTTTCAGTGATTTCGATTACCGTTTGTATACATCATAGTTATAGTCTTAAGTTTCAGTTGAATATATTCGAATATTTAAATTAGATATCTGATACTTATTTCTTGGCCGCTCCGGCATTTTCTAGCAACTTGAAATGGGATTTAAGTATCTCGGAGTTCCGATTTTCCCGGAGCAACGATTCTCCAAATGTTCGAGTGTTGGCAATGTTAATGCTATTACGTAGAGTTATGAGACTTAAACTAAAACATGTTCTTTGGATTAAAACGATTTAATTCTTTTAAGTCTTTAAATGGATTTCGAAAGTGGGCCGAAACGTTTGATGTTGCATTTTTGCTGAATTATAACAATACTATAACAATAATTGTATTTTATATATATATAGTCTGATTAGTTATTTTTTTTATTCTCGTGAGTCTACATGAAAGAGCTTTCTTTATTAAAACAACGGATGCTAAAAAGCGCCATGTGCTAGGAACGCGTGCGAAATGCGAAGGCTTGTTATTCACATAAGGACTAGGATTTGCCGGCAAAACGTAATTAACTCGTTGTGTGTGTTCTTGTTTTGCAGGTGAGTTCAGTAAAGTCGGAGAATGGTTGGTCATCTAATTTTCGCGAGCCTATGGTTACGCGCGTGCCACAAATGGCGCAGAAAGAACTGAGAACGATGACAAGGAGAGAAAGAGAGAAAAAGAGCCGGAGCCGGTGTATAAACGCATGTCACGCGTAAGTTGGACAACTTTGCTTGCAAATAGCTTACTTTTTGGCCGTAATTACTATTGTCTGTGCGAAAATTTTTGTAATAACCATCATCGCTGGTTTTTCCGATTGCTGAAGGCAAAAAAATATTTCATTTCAATTAAAAATTTAAAAATTATTGTAATGCGAGTAATGTTTTTTTCTAAGAAACAATCTTCTACATAAAGGTTTTACATTAATATAAAACATTTTTCGCAATATGTTTATTACGCCGACAATCGTAGTATTTTGTACAAATTATACAATTACCGGAAAATTGAAAAATAATTTAATATGCTTCTAATTTCGCAAACGCGTTTATGTTACAAATTATATAAAACCATATAAAACCATATAAAAGGAGATCACTGCCCGAACATGTTTCTAAATTTGAACATTTTTATTAGGTATTTCGATCTTTAAATATAAATATTTAAACTTTCAACTAGATTTATTAATATTTTCTATCATATTTTTTTTATAAGTAACATGACACCAGCCGAACTACAAATCACCGACTATTTTATCACATTTATCGTGACATTATAGAAAATATATAGGCAAAAATGATCATATTTCAATACTCCCGTTATATATATGTATATAATATGATTTTAATAGAATTTAATGGAAATAAATTTAATCTATTTCTGCAATTAAATTTTACCGTAAAAGTTCTACATTCTTCTCTCATAATCAATCGCATGATTAGCATCGAGTGCAGTGAGGTGAATCAGTGACAATTAGGCTGCGTAAACAGTAAACGGAAGCGGGTCATCTCGGTGCGAAATGCCTTTAATCGACACCGGTATATCGGCATGCTTAATGAAAGACGGAAGGGTGCCGCACGACGTTGCGATGCTCCCACATTAGACGCTTGATATCGATCGTTAGTTGAGGATATACCGTCGAGATTAATTGAGTCTAATTAAAGACGGGCCGAATGTAGCAATTAGTATGAAATCAATTAACGAGCCGGTCATCGACGACGCCGATGTACATTCCGCGCGTCGTGTTTCGCTTCTCGCCATGACCGGATCATCCGCGCCGATCGATCAATATCAAGCTGGGGGGCAAGGCGGGTCGATACCGGCCGAACGACAGCTATCGTTTTGACTTTGGAGGTAAACGGGATCAAAGGATCCTCCGCCAATCAGTGATCGGTCTTTGCCGGCGTCTCCGCGCGCTTCACTTTGATGAGAAGTTATATTCGCGATTTCGTAGCAGCGTAGATTTGATTTGTACGCAGATTTACAATTGTATGGCAAATATCCAAGGGTTAGAAGAGCTGTCGGGAGAAAATTCTTATTCGGAGAAGGATTTAAAATTGATATCGAATAAATGTCTCGCCGTTTAACTTTTGCTTCTTTCTTTTAACAAAATGCAGTTGAAATACATTGAGAGAAAAATATAATTACTTTTAGACCCAACCATAATTTTATAATATTATTTTTAACAATAAATATGATAATTAACCATAATTATCATTAGAAGTACTTTAAAATTGTGGTTGGGTCCAAAAGTAACTATATTTTTCTTCCAGTGTACGACTGTTATAAACTCATGATTCTCATGGCTGTTTGTTTTGGAAGAATCGTATTTGCAAATGATTCTTAAATGCGTTATAATAAACTTTGTCATCGGATAAGTAGGAATCTCGTAAACTCGCGAGTCACGTCTGCAAAATTGAAACGTGAACATTTTCGAAAACTCTTGATCCTAACCCTTGCTCTTTTCGCGTTTACCCAAGAATAAAGTTTCGCCGATGGAATTCCGCTTGGCGCGCGCGATAGATTTAGGTCGTCTCCGTCGAATATCGCGATCCACCTTCGCTTCCTTCCCGTCTGCTTTGGCGGGAATCTGGCGTACTGAAATATTCGGCGTGCTCGCGGCGATAGGAAGCGGAATCGCGGTTGAGGGTTCGCGGCATTTTCGAGTTGGAATCAAATTTCTACCTCCCTTTCCTTCCTCCCCTCCCTTCTATCAGTCGTCGGTCCCCGTCTCCCTCACCCTTAACTTCACGGTACCAACTTGCGCCTTGAATCGCCGAAGTTTCGCGGCCGATGGAGGTGAGTTCTCTCTCTCTCTCTCCGTTCTCTCGCGGCGGACTCGCGGCCTGACAGCAGCCGCGTTTCGCTGTATATCGTATATGAGAGAGCCCGCGAGTCTTCCCGTAGGACACGACTCTGCGGGGCCGCTATAAAATTGAAAAAGTTCAACCTCGAACGCATATCCCCGGTGCCGCGCGGCGCGTCGCATATCACTGCAGTTATCGGGTCACGATGTGACGAGAGAATCGTAGGTAAAGACAGTAGTACATATTTAAAAAAAAAATGTAAGCGTTAAAACTTGATTAATAAATAAATCGTGCATGATCACATTCGAACGATCCTCGAGAACGCTAAGTATGAAGAAGGGTCGGATGAAAATATTGAAAACGCGAAAGAAGAAACGGTATCGAAGTATCGACGCGAAATATCGACACACATTGAGATAAGGGATCGATAGTTTTTTTTTTCGCGGTGTTCATAAATGCGTCATCGCGCCACGTAATACGCTTATCCATGTCTGGAGTATAACACTGATACGATTATCAGTAATGGGATGTGCGATCGGTACTCGAGTAGCTTGAGATCCGCCGTTTCCCAACAGAGATAACCATGTCGTACAGATTGTCCCAGGAGAAATCTGCCAGACTTTGAGAATGTATTATTCAAGTGATTTTCTAAACTGAGAATCGTATGAATAGAGGTTGAATCTGAAATTTTTATAAAGTCACGACCGTTCATGTTTGAATTATTTTAAGTCGCGACAGAGAGATGTCGATAATAACGCGTGAAATAACATTGTCCACTTAATTTCTCGGGCTTTACGAGTAATCTTGTTAAGCTAAATCGAAAAAAAAAAACGACGGAGGCCTTTAACTTAAAATAAGCTTTGCTTAAAATGTCTGGCTTCGATCTTTTTTGTTTGTATCGCTGCGTGTTAATTGCATTCCAGATAGAAAGATTAATTGGCACCGCTGGAATCCGACAATTACTTTGTGAGAGAGATAGAGAAAGAATGGCGAGCCGAGTAAAATACGTCTCGGTAACGGCACCGTAAATTTAGAAATTGCGTATATCGAACATTTAAGAAAGAGAAATTCCACCGAGAGAGAATATTCGTCTACATGACTGCGAAACTTCTTACATAAGGTCTCATCAAAAGTTCATCCGTGTCATAAGATTTCTTGATTAGTTGCGACTAATTGTAAGTTACGGATTTTAAGTTAAAACTTTCTGCATTTATTATCGTTATTTCTGTTGAAATTTAACGCGACATGGATTTTTTTGCGCCTGCAACATGGAGAATTAAAGTTCGTAGCGGTCAGTGCCGGTTTCGGTACTCGAGCGGGATTAAAAATGGAACCGAGTAATTTTAGAGATGCCTGGTCGCTCTCTCGGATATCCGGATATCAGAGAAACCGCCTCCCTTTCGCGTACGCCCCTTTCGCGTTCGTGCGCGCTCTGACTACTCGCGAGTAGCAATATCTCGCGAGTACGCGATAGACACACCACACTACACACACACGCGCGCGCGTGCGAAAGCGCGCACAGAGGACCACACATTGCATTCTCCATGCACACTTTGGTAACCTCGATATTACCGAGTCTCTCTTTGGACTTTTTTCCGGCATAGGAAGCGACCACAATGGCGCTAACTCACCAATGCTTCGTGCCGTATTTTCGTCGATAGCAAATCTTGCGGTCGCCGACAATCTTCCGCCGCGGGAATTCCGCCGCGCAATTGTTACGCGAGAGTTCGTGTTATACTTCATCGTTTATATGCCATTCGTTGCGATAACCGCGTTCCTTCAATCGACGGGGATCGACGAATCGAGAATTGCCGAGTCGTGTGCCGTGTCTCCCCGGAGGCCGATACAATACAGATCATATTTCTCTGAAACGTTGGATCTAATTCGCGACCATATCGCCGAGATCGGGACGACGTGAATCAAAAGTGTGTAGCGTATAGAGAAACTCGCCAGCTTGGCAGATTCGATGAAATTTCTAATTTTTATGTTAAACGTAATATGATTTCCTTGTATGAATCTTAGGATAATTTAAAATTCATAATTAGTAATTAGTAAAATTAATAATTAGTAAAATTCATAATTTCTATTGGAGACAGATAATTTTTTTTGAAATTGTTGGTATCTAATATTGAAAAAAGCAACGAAATTTTCATTAAATTTACATGATAGATTTAGATTATATATGTCTATAATTCTTTTAATTTTAGAAAAATCTTTTTTCCTAAGAATCACTATTTCCTCTAGACTCTGGGAAACAATATAATTATTGAGATTAATTTCGTTTAATGTTGTCGATGATTATATTTTGAACAATATTGAAATGAATGTTAAACAAGGAAATAGGTCAAATCGAAATATGTTTTGTCGATCGAATTTATCGTCAGCAAAAATGGACGAGTGGCTAGTTTAATTAGAGAAATACGATTCTTTTCGGCGTTTTGCGAAAAAGCAGTTTTATATGACACTCTACTATTTCATATCACTATCGATTCGAACAAAAATTGAAAACCAAGGGTTTGTAACGGTACAATGTTTCGAATGTATTTGCTTGTATCCGATTGGCATTTATTCAATCTAGCTCAACGAAGCGTCAGTTTGCAGCACAAATGATCTGGTTAATAATCTCGTCGCCCCCACGCGGAGCGTCGTCTTTGATATCAATCATCCTATCAAATCATTGATCGATAAATATCGCCCGTGTCGAATCGATGGCAAGCGTTTCTGATTGATGCAAAACCAACTGGTGACTTGTGCACATGTGTGAGTTAACAAATCGACTGTATTGTCGGTAAAACAATGTCGCAGATTATGAATCTAATAACGATGGAAATTCCTATTCTACCCACTATAATAAGATCCTTTCTCGCTATTGCCGAAAGCGTAGCATAGAGACTGAGAGACAGAGAGACGTAGAGAGAGAGAGAGAGAGAGAGGGGGGGGGAGGGGAGGGAGAAATTCGTGTTATCGATCGTGCCGGATAATCGGTGCTGCGTGAGCTTACAGAATATCGAAGAGAGCTCGATAATACCGGTTGAAATTGATATTTTCGCCCGCGCACGCTACCCAACAACGTTATTGGAGCTTCGAATCCCGATTACCATAATATTCACAACAGCAACAAATGGCGAAAATGGCGTTGTCGGGGATTTGCGGATTATCCTGTGGCTGCAGTTAAGCCGTATACACGCCGCGCGGAGGCTAGCCGGAACTACCGGCCGACCCCCTACATCGGTATGCGAGAAAAAACGAAGGTGTCAATTTCAACGTAATGGCAGAATTGAGAACGCAATGTGAAAGATATTGCACCTCGCGTTAACATACGCTGCGCGTGTGTTTGTTGGTTTACATGTACTCAGAAATTGATGTGGTTCGCCGTTGCTACTAATACCCGCCGCGAAATAAACGTTCGTTGGTTTATGCGCGTGAGTCTGCGGGGGAAAACTTTTTCTTGCTTGCTACAGGAAGAAAAGTCTTTCCGAGTCTTTTCCGAACAATAGGAGTCTCTTAAAGTCTTTGGTAAACGCCACGGAAGTTTTCCATAGTCTTTGCTAACTGCGGCCGCGTTCTTAATTCTTTAATGCGCTCGAGAGCTTTTCTGGGACATCTTGCCAGCAGTATTAATAAGTACTACTGTTCTAGTTAACAGTACATACTAATATTATTGCAGAGAGGATATTTTAATATGAATATTTTGCCGATATTTTATATTATAAAGTTCGACGGAGTAAAAGCGATTGTGTTTTCCAACACACACATGTCCCTCCCATTATTTGTACAGATATAATTATATTTATATATTTAGTTTATTTATCAATTCAATTTTATTCATTATTCTGTCCTAACCACGTATACTCGGATTTTGATAACGCTCTTATATAATATTTTTAAATTATATAATAATATATGTCGAATAATATATCGATTATATCTCGATATAATTATTTACGGATCTTTTGTTGAGCATTCTTTTTAGAAAATAACCACATAAGTCCATAACGCGTCGTTCTCTTGATATTACGGAAAAATCTGATTTTCTCTAAAGTTAGCGCCTCGTTTTCAGAATTTCGATACAATTAATAGAGTTCTGGCTCTTCCCTAAGGAGTAAGTTCTACAGTTCCTGATAAGTTTCAGAAAGAGTTTTCGCGATTAATACTCGAAACGATAAAAGTAAAAATGGAAAAGTTCTGGTGATTTTGTAGCCTCGGGTGAAAATTTTATAAGCTTCTATGCGAATGAAAAATTTTTCACGGAAATCTGACGATTTCTTTCGAAATTTCGGAAAGCCCCTCGAGAGTTCTAACAATTATTTTTAACAATCGGAGCGATAAAACCAGAAATGCGAGAGTTTCGGTTATATCTGTTTCTTGTATGGAAATTTTCTAAATTTTCGAAGTCTCTGAAGTTGAACTCTGAACTGCGAATTTTTACAAAATTGAATTGGCATTTGAATCTACAATCTGTCCATAAATAATCGTTTTTTGTCCATCTTCCAAACAAAATTAAAAATAAATAAAAGTTAAACAAATTTCATTTTGAAAATTTCTAAGTACTTCCGTTTTTTTTAATTCTATATGAATTTAAATTGTTTATCATTTGCCTACATTTGTCCATAAATAATAATACTATCCACTGTTTACTTTTTCTTTTTTCTTTTTCAGGATATTGAAATGTTTTAAAAATTTCTTTTAAGATCTATTACTTGTGACATAAAAAATTAAAATATTAGGCAATAATTTGTCAGAAACTATTTTACATGCTTCTTCCCATACTTTATTTAAACATTTTAATTCATATAATTCATATAATTTTAAAAAACTGCATCTAGGAGTGTTGAGAATAAAACTTTTTGTTTGTTTTTAATTTTTTGCAAGATGGACAAAAAAATGATTATTTATGGATAAATTTGGACAATTTATGAACAATCAAATGCCACTCAATATATGGCATTTTTGGAGAGTTCTGTAAATAGAGCATCTTAACAATTTTATGAAATTGAATTAAGACAAATCGATTTTTATTGAGATGAATAAACAATATGAATTTTTTGTCCGATGAAAATCAATTAATCATCAATTTTGTGAAAATTCACATTTCAGAGTGTTAAATTCACTTCTAAATGCGCATGAATATTCATTTCGGGAACATGACACTTTTTGAGAGTTCTGTAAATAGAGTATCTTAAAAGTTTTTTATGAAATTGAATTAGGACAAATCGACTTTTATTGAGATGAACAAACAGGATAAATTTTTCATACGATTTCGAAAAAACGTAAAATTAGCATATTCCCGTATTCTGTTTCGTTTTTTCAATCGTTAGCGCTATTCTGGAAACGTACCAGGGCCGCCAGAACTCTATCAATCACATCGAAATTCTGAAGATGGGGTGCTAACTTCGCGGAGGTTGATTTCCGGCGATTTGTGGTTTACTTGATCGTCGATCGCGCCCGGCGAGAATCTAACGCGAGCGCGCTGTAATGATAGCACCGGTGTGTGTGCACAGTTCGCGGAGAGGGAACAAGTTCGCCAAGTGCGATGAACCACTCTCCGGGCCGGGTGCGCGGAATAAAAAGGCGCACATACACGGCACACACTTGCCCATCCTATCTACGAGTTCTCCCATCCTTCCTCCCTTCTTCCTTGCCACGCTCGCCGGAACAACCTGTTCCGCAGGATCTGCTCGTAAAATTTACCCCACGTGAACGCCTGCACCGGGCGCACGCAAGGCGCGCGCGCACACGCACTCCCACGTGCGTGCACCGGCTGTGTTTTTTCCCAACGGAATAAGGACATGCGATAGTGTGCAAATTACATTACTTAGTTATGATAGTCGGGGCAGGGAGGGGGGGGGGGGGGGCAGTGGCTTATTCTGTAAAAAATTCCGCGGGTTCTCGGCCACCGTGTATTTCTCAGCCTGATGCGTGATGTTTCAATTTTCCATAAATCTGCTCTTAAAATCTCTGCCGTGCGATGCACTTCGTATTTTTCCACCGCTGGGGCAACACATCGATTTATATCGGACAATGAGGTTACACGGCATAATGACCAAAAATGATAACAGCATTATATGCGATGAGACTAGTGCAAAATAATGTGAAAAAAAAATTATAATTTGAAGAATATATAATTTTGTAATTAAAATTTATAATTAAAAATTATAATAGCAACGTGCGTGTGTCAATGTTTGAATATGACCGCTTTTATTGAACTCCGAAATATAAAACATCTGCAAAATATTCAGATTAAAATTCCTGAAATTTCTGCCTATCACGCTTTACATGATAGGCACGTGATATTACAATTTATCCGCAGTAACAGTTAAACCACTTTGTTTAATTATTTTTATCATTACTTTGATATCGTGGATTCGCATATCATTTTGATTACATATTAATTTAAATTAATTACCTGATTGACATACGATCTTTTTTGGTCGTTTTAATGTTTAACATTTTATTATTAATTTCACATATAAAAATTTTTTGCAATTTTTTTATATTAAAAGACATAAAGGTTTGAATATTCTTGTCAGATCGGAGAGAGAGAGAGAGAGAGAGAGAGAGAGAGAGAGAGAGAGAGAGAGAGAGAGAGAGAGAGTGGAAGGGCGACAAATATGTCGATAGAGAGCTCATGTTATGATTATTTTGTTAGATATATTTTATTATGTTGGTTAAAAGCAGTTAAAATCGAATTGGTCAGCTTTAATGTTTGCATGTTGAAATTTCGACGCAAATGTGTACGTAATTGCGGGTTAAAATCCAGCTTATGGCTATTTCGTTTAATGATCATCGATCGAACTTTCCAGCTTGGTTGATATTATGAAGAACATACGGAAAATAATATCTCTCTTAAAAAATTAAAATAAATTTCTATCTTGTAAAAAATATCATAAATTCATTTGTGTTAATTATGTGTGTATCACAGTAAATTTTTAACATAAATGAAACAAGAAAAAAATTCAATAAAAAAGCAATAGGTTGTTATTAATGAAGAAATATATGATAAATTTTAAATAAATTTTAAATAATAAATTGTATTCTATTTGCTTTGTTTGAAAATGTCTTAACAGTACATATGAATTTGCAAACGCAATATTCGAGAGTGGTAGTGTGCGAAACGACAGTTAGAATAATTTTCCTTATTATACGTAAAATGAATTTTTTATGGCACGGATGTCGATCATTAATTTAACAACATCATTTGAATTTTTCGTTATTTTTAATTATTTTCTACCTTAACATAAATTATATTTGGAATTTTATATTTAACGCATTTAACGCATAGATATTTCACAAGTGTACGAAATTAATTATCTTTGACAAATAGTAATATTAAATTTAATAAAGAAAAACATTAGTGAAGTATAGGACAGTAAGGACATTCTGTACAAAATAATCGAATAACGCACACGTGCCTAAGAGAACCTAATCAAATTTATCACGTTCTTACACGTGTGCACATGTGTACCGTCGTATCAAATAGATACGAAGCGCGAAGCGCGTTAATCGATTCCCATTATCGCGAGCTTGGACGACCGACAGGCAGTCAATTATAGTAATAGGCAATTACAGGACCGTTTATGTGCCCAGTTACGAAGTCGTAAAAAGTCGAGAGAGGGTATACACATACGTGGCGTACCTATTAATCACATCTCTCTTCTTTCGTTCGACGTGCATTTCCGAATAAATATACAATGCGACTTCCGACGTTCGATCGGCACGCCGCTCACGACAGATTGGCTGAAAGTTTCTGGATTCTTGATGCCTCGAACTTAGAAACTATCGAGGCATAACGAGGAACGTAGTAAAGTCCGTCTTACGCCACGCGAGAATTACGTTTCCCATAACAAGTTGCATAACGAGCAACTTCTCCGAGAAGTGCGCGCGCGCAACTTTTGCGCCAAGCTTACTTGCGCGACAAGCAAATGCAATATTTCGTAACTTTTAATATTTTCTTTTATTATTTTCGTCGACTGCATTGGCAATATAAATGTTAAGCTCGTAATGTTGTTGTCAGTTGTTATTGAATTTAACACTCTAATTAATATAATTTACCTTCGAATTTAATAATTAGTTTTTCATAATAATTACTGTATTTCGATATCGAATGCGAAAGCACGCCACGTAACGGTGCGGCGGTGCTATTTCGATGGTAATATTTTGAGAATTACGAAGCTAGACATTACGTATACATATAATTCATTATGCCAATTAGGGCAGATTCCATTTCGCGCGCGATCGATCGCTGCGCGAAACTCATCGTGCACGTGCGACCGCAGTCTCGCGGCAATTTCTGAACGGAGTTGTGTGAGGTGCGCGTGCAAGAATGGTGCGGTACGTAAGCGGGACCTTAACTAGGACTGACGCGCCGTTCTCGAGAAAAAGAAAGAGGCCGAAAATGAAATGTCGCATCCCGGATTTTTTTTCCCTCGACGGTCGTCAGACACGGGAAATAGGGGGCGCCGAGGGGAGGATGCCCGGTGAAAAAAGCGCTTAATCGGAAATACTTACTGCGAACGCGCCGGAGCAACGAAGGGAGAGAAGGCGCGAAAGAAAAGGTAGAACGAGAGAGTTGGAGGTCCGATGCGGAGACGCGTAATTAAGTATTGATCAGGGCGGTGGCTTTGCCGGACGCTCTCCACCTGTTGCCTATTTCTACACGCTCGAAGGCGCCGCAATTCGATAGAATTGACCTTTATCTCGTGGCATCGAGATACCCGGAGTATTATGCTTCACCGGATAGTTGGTCTACGCGGTTATCCTGGTCAATTGGAAGAGCGAACTAACATTGTGATATGTCCTAAGATGAATTGCGCCTTGGTCGAGTTTTGACAAGAACGGCGAAAGGTTTAATTTAAAAAGAGGAACAATCACTCGTATCCTTAAGAAGACTTATAGTATACATATAGAAAAGTGTGTGTTTGTTTTGTTGTGGGTTAATTAAAATATTTTATATGTAGGTAGTATTTTATTTAACTTATGCTATTTAATTAATTTAGTTTGAATTATAATATTTAAATAATATACATATTTTATATAGCGATACACAATTGATTCTCTCTCTCTCGCAGCAATATAATTTATCTATACTATTATGTATCACTTTAATATGTTCAGAATTATGCCTTCTGATGTGTGATTGAAAATATATTGGATTACGGAATCAAAAGCGGGGATATAGTAAATATTTTCTGCCGTAACACAGGGACGGAATAAATAAACTTTTGCGCTTGTCATCACGCGTGTTTGTGATAAAGTAGCTTTGAATTATTATTAAAATAAATAGTTGTAAATTTTAATTTGCGATCGGAAGAGGTCTATATCCGCTGGGTAGTAATTAAATTAAATTTATTAATAAACCGAATTTTGCGAAATATAATTTCCGTTTAATCTTGAATGTGAATTAACATCCTATTACAGCGTGAACATCAACGTGGATAAATATTGTTATCAATATCGGAATAAAAATATCAATCTATACTTCACAATATTTATATATTTATGTATGTATAAATACGATATCACGGCGTTAATAGTTAAAAAGCAGAAATGTTGAATTTCTCGGATATGATTAAAAGGTAGAGATAGAGACAGTCTAATCGAATCTTCGCTGGAAAGAAACCCATCGCATACTCGAGTCGAGCGGAAACATGCGATGCTCAAGGCACCGCACATATTTTCTGAACGATCGACCCACGATTCATGGCCGTGGAACGACCAGAAAGCCTAAGGCAGCAGCGCGAGTGTCGTCATTTTGCTTGCGAGTCATTAATGAAGCGTGAAAGCGGATTACAGACGTTGTATGCAGAATGTCGATCGTGTCGATCGGTCGCGAGCGAGAAAATGAAAAATCCTTATCGCATAACACGCTTTTCGCGTTTCGCGCGCGATGGATGAGCGAACAATGAATATGCCTGCGAAAATCGCGTGTAAAACCACACGGCCGACGAAATATGACGAAGGGCCGTTTGGATCAACGTAGGGATTACATGCTCAACTAATTTGATGCGCACCCCTCTCTCTCTCTCTCTCACATTCATTCACTCACTCAACCTGCTAGTTAATCCACATCTCGTAAATGCGGGACGAGGTCCGTTTGGCTTGAAGTCGATCTTTCCGCAACTCATCGCACAAGTGAATTCTCGCATACGCCATAATTGACTATTATTTCATCAATTATTTGCGAATTGATGATGCAATGCACTGAAAGCTGCATAAATCCATTTAAGGGCATTTAAACATAATTATGCAATATTGAACTATCTTCAGAATTATTTAATTTAGGGCATAGTCAGAGAAATATCATGAAAATAAACTCGAAAATAATTGCGGGATTGTAATAGATTATTGATTATTGAAGACAAACATTTTCATGTTTGTTTAATTTGTACAGTTGCATAAAAATTAATACACAAACCTTCATGTATACCCAAATAACGTTTAAAAGCTGGCTCTAATCAAATAAAAAATTGACTTTAGCGGGATGGTGGGATGGTTTTTCACTGTTGCCTAATTTCTTGAAAATGGAATGACTTCTCCGTCTCAACAAATGCTCCTGGGAGCGTCAAAGGAGCGAGGCAATTAGGTACATCACCCCTGTATTAAAATATACTTGTCTCTTGTCTTGAGTTGCTCTATAATTATATAATTGTCTCCGGGCAGTTTGACAATTCGAAACGTTCCCTCGTTAGCACGTTGTTCTCGCCAATCTCTATCTCGCCATTCGTAAATGATGCGATTATTGTGTAAATAACGTTCATTTCATCGTGATAACGACGTCGAAATTTAATAGAGACGGTCCGTTAGAGAGTCAGCACGATCGATATTACGATTGCATTGTACAACCCGTTCTACCCTGAACTGCAAATTTCTACTGTTCGAAAGTTAAATCGCGCGTTAGGTTACATAGGCGTGTGCAGATTTTTCGTCGCGGAAAAGCGTATTCACTAAATTGTAGGTGACGTTAGAGAGCCCGGAATTTATTAATGTTTCTAACAAGCTAAATAGTGTAAATATCCGCTAGCCATTTTTCCTAGTTTTTTCACTGCTTTCGCCCGAAATATTACATGAACAACATAATTCACGACTGTTGGTAGAGTAACGATGTTTATCATTTTATACGACAATGTAAGTAACAATTTGAAGATTATGTAATTTGTTTAGAGAGTGTAATTATAGTGATGCTTTTAACATACAAATTTCATATTTTGGAGATTATACTAATGTAAGGACGCGTAAAGAAAAATATAAGCTAGGTAATTAGATGATTAGATGATTTTTTATAAAATTATCAAAATCATAAATAGCTGTTTAAAGCAAATTAAACGCATTATACATTACGAAGCTATGTGAAGGCAATAATTGATCACTTCATATAAATAATCGTCTCAAGAATGGCTCTAAACTATTCACAAAGACAGTGCGCCGCATCTCTCAAGTTCGAGGCCGTTCCGAAGAGCGTGAATAAGCATCTCGCAATGTACGGATTAGTTCGCGAAGTCTAGCGTCCCGAATGCGAGTAGGCCGAAATGTAATCATTTCGTCTCGCGTCGGGTCATCAAAAGAATGAAGCGCCCGCCGCGCTCGTTCGCGTCCGTGGCAAGTGTTGACTCGTGATCGCTCGTCGTTGCTCCAGGCTTTAGCCAGCTTTAAACGGGTCTGGAATACGAGGCGACGCCGAGCGACATCGCGAATCGAAACTGGACTGTTGTCCAGCGCGCAAGCTTAGCAAGCACTCCCAGCAATTACCGTGGTCGGTCGCGCGATTTGCGAAGGGGAGACGAGAGGTAGAGAGCGGCAGCTCACTCCCGAGATGCCCTGGGACACCGGTAGCTTCGGAGAGGCCCCGGCCGACCGGTTTGACTAGTCCTCGTCCCGGCTGTGAAAGAGCAGCGAAAGGAGAGATGCTAACGTCCGCGGGACGGAGAGACAGTGCGGGGAGGTGGTGGAGGAAAGGGTGTGGCGGCGACGGCGGCCAGGATGAAGAGAATGAAGAGGGCATCAGGACGAAGCGCGGTGGAGGAGGAGGCGGAGGAAGAGAAGGAGGATGAGAGAGCGAGGCCAGTGGCGGATTGCTCGCTGGGCGCAACAGGCGCGTGCTTGCAGTCTCGCGTGTGAAAGAGGACTTTTACACTTGAATTGTATAATTAGCACGCTAATATTTCGGATAATTAAGTTTCCAACGAGATAAAAACGCGGCTGCAGAGCGAAAATGCGGATTTTTTCCACGCCCGAGTCGTTCTCTACTTCATTATTCAATTAATTCAAGTAAATATATAAAGTTATTCGGATATATAAATAAAATATTATAGCGATAAAACGGGGATCGCTCTTATTTGATTTAATTCATTTTAAATTTTCGTCACTTTTTATATTTAATTTTCTCATTTTCGCTGTTCAAACTTGCAGCTTGCGTGAATAATTATAATTCACTTTATTTTCAAAATTGTACTGTTTTTTTATTACCTTTATAACAATAGTACGATATTGTCTTTTCGAAAATATTATATGAAATGTGTACGCATATGAGGCTTCGACATTACGCCGCGCTCAAGGTCTCGGATCGTCTTAATCCGCCGTTGGGCAACGGGGGGCATGGGGAAGCCGGTTGTTCGACCGGCGATGCCTGGCTCTCGCCGCGAAGGAGGTGAAGGGAGAGACGAAGGCTGAAGGGAGCACGCCGGGCCCTGGCCTGGCCCGACGCACGTTTCCGGTGAATGGCGAGCGCCGGCCACGAGCCAGCATCCAATCAGGACGGGAAACGACGCTGGGACCACGCGTCGTGCACTACTCGCTCCGTTGCCCTTCGCTCCTTCCCTCTTCTCTCTTCTCTGCTACCCGCCGCCGCCGAGTTCTCTTCTCCATTCTCTCCTGGACCGCAAGCCGATCTCTTCTCCATCCCTCTTCTTCATACTTCGGTCTTCCCCTACTTTGGTCTTCCCCTACTCTGTTGTCTTTTATTTTGTCATTGTTATTACCTTCATTATTATTATGTGTTGGTTATTACAGGCTTCAGAATTTGATGATGTATCGTCCCTCCTTTAGGTTATAGATAATACTCTACTCCTCGTATAAATCTTCTTTATGGTTTTTCGCTGATAAAAGTATTTATCGAAAAATCTCTGATATATTGTTTTATATATTTTAATTTTTAAACTTCCGTTATTTAATCGTTCTCGTTACGTAGACAACTTTGGGATAGATGAAAATAATCTAATTTTATATATTGTTATTATTATTGCTTTTATTATTATTATTATTTATGCTTTGGAAATTGAAGATTTCGTTTTTCTAGATTTTTTTAGTTACATTCTATATTTTATGTTTCGATAATTCTTGAATTATAACATTTTTCTTATCATTATATTTATCTTAATTGAAGTCTCCGCGTATATACATATATTATAGAAGGAATAAACTCGATAAAATAAATTGAAGGTAAAAATATAAGACAAGCATAAAACTTGGAATAAAAGTAAATACTAAACTAATACGAGAATCTATCACCTGTCTGATACGATTTGCCGTTTATTAATCCGACGAAATATCTTCATATCAATTATCCGCTTTCTCATTTCCAGTTATCCGACACACGGTGCAAATCTCTACCATTTTTAATATAAATTTTCGCACTTCGAAGAGCCGGTTTATTTATAGCAGTCACCGGGATGAATTATGATGATGTGTGCGATGTCGAGGCCCGTAAAAAAGGACCAAACAAGTTCGCGTTTCCGTGTTGCGAGAAGAGAGACATTCCTTTTTTATTTTGTTTCTTCTTGATCGAGGAGATCGCGATAATTATCTTCCATAGTATCTTCGTTCTATCATAGTCAGACTCTTTTTCTCTTTCTCATAATCCTTATAATCTTCGATCGGCTCGCTTTTTCATCCTTCAATATCACGACGAGTTTTGCCACGGTTATTTCGAGAAGATGTCTCGATGTGCGTTCGAGAAGACTTCGAAACCGGTTTCATTTCGGCGAGCTCAGTTTTTGATGCTGTGCGTAATATTGTAAACGGTCTTGACGCTAAAGATCCGGCGTATGTTATAAAAATTGATATAAATATTGCAAATAATATGTATAATGTTGTCGAAATAACAATGTAGATAATATGTCCAAAATATATTCTACGTTGACAGAGTGCTATACATTTAAACAAAAGAAAGTAGAAAAATTTCCAATTTTCAAAGTATAAAAGATTTGAAAATAATAGTTTATTTCGACGTGCGTATCACTACGATATATCGCGTATGTATATTCATTGTCTTTTTTTAATCGCAGGCAGGTCTGTTAACAGGATTATTGGCTTTGGAAGCTAAACCCTTGGGGGCTATTTTATTGGGGCCGTCCATTAAACTCACAGTTTCTATTGCCGCGAATAAATACGGTTATTATTCGTGCGTCGAAATTTGAATTCACAAGATTATACCGGCTCCGGTTCCTAATCTCAGCTTGCAACAATCTCTGCGCATCTCAGAGAATGCAAAAACAGAGAGAAAAAAAAAGAAATAAATATAAAAATCGTATGTCGAGTTCATGTTGTTGTCTTCTTTTTAGAAAAATTGGCTTAAAATTTATCGCCTTCATAACATATTAATATACATATATAATCTGTTTTTATTAACAGTATAATTACTATACAATATCTATTTGTCAATTATTAATATCCGGTCATTTAGGCTGTTAGCGATTATCAATTAATTATATTGAAAAGTATACGGTAATAATTATAATTATATAATATAACGTACGAATTACATTTTATTATACAATAGTAATAATTATCAAAAGTGTAAAACGCTAAGACATTTTCAAAAAGATGCAGAAATTCACGATTACAAAATACGACAATTTCATTTCTTCTCAATTCTAATGAGACTCGCCTCGGGAACATTTGCGCCCTGATATCCCCGGGGGATCGTTTTATCAATAGTCGTGTGGGACAGACAATACAGCGGGCTATATGGTACAGGTCGCAGGGTCCTGCGAAAATATTTACTCCGTTATCGTTCAAGATTGTGGGGTCGACTTTTTTCCTCTTGACCAGTACCTCATCGCTGCCGACAGCTATTTCGTCGTCGTCTCCGTCGACGAATTTCAACGTGACGATGCGATACGATGAACAGAGCGAGCACACACACACACACACACACAGTTTCGCCGTCGCAATTTCTCTCTCCGCTTGGACTGTCCGTGACTGCTACGACGGTTTTTCTCTTGACGCGAAAATGTCACGCTGCCCATGACACGGCGCTCGTAAGAAGATGGATGACCGGACCTAGGCCCGGGACCCCTCGCCACGGTCGGCGCGTCGCATTTAGGCTCGTTATTTGGCGACCGCGTTATGTTTGGCCCGCTTGTTTTTCGATATTCTGCTCAGGACACCGTGCCTTTAATCTCCGCACCGATAAAGCATACTAGACTTAAGGCAAGATTGATCTCAGTCAGTATGGTTGACTTCTGTCGCTTATACCGAAAGTGGATCGGGGGTAACTAGGTGACTCTTTGGTCGCAAATATTAGAGGGTAAATGTAAAAAATGACGGTTGTTTAAAGATTCAGACAGTTGTTTGACATTATGGAATATTACAAGACATTTGATAAATAAAATAAAAGTGGACAAAGAATTTTATTTTCCATATTTTGTTTAAAAAATTATAAATTAATTGTCGGAATGTTTGAACGATATTTAAAAATTCGTGACAAGTATTTAACGGTCTTCTTTTTGAAAAAAATTAAACCAAGAAAATATTATTTTATATTATCATTTTATGTCATATTATTTACCTAAATTATTGTTGAGTAAATAGCGAATATTGGAACAGTGACTTAATGCATGTGTAAATTAATATTTTAATGAGGTTTCGAAAGGTAATTTATGCCAATCTCAAAATAACTGAGTAATAACCGAGTATATTATGTTTCTTGCATAAATATGACGTTATCCATGTTATGATTCATGTTGGAAGTAGTCCAATTTAATGTGTAATTAGTTAACTGTGGCAATATTCTTGTGTCGACGTTATGTTACGCGAATTATGAGATATTACAATTTTGAATTACAATAATTATTTAGACATATGTATAATTGTTTAGACATCACGTATAATATAGATGATTCATTTTGCCAAAAATTTAATTTCCTCTAAATTTCTTGTAATGATGGACTTTACGTTATTTTCTTCTTAAATAAGAATTTAATCAAAATCCCATTAAAGCATGATTGAATCGATTCATTTTTATCAATTAGTACTAAAAATTAACTTACTAAAATTAATGCTAAAAATTAACTTACTAAAGTTAATACTAAAAATTAACTTATTTAAAAATTAACTTTCTTTTCTTAGAAAAATGTTTGCTTAATTATAAAAAATAACGTACTTCCGCATTGTTATAAGGTGTTGTAAAGGCAGCGAAAGGCACGTCTTTAAAATATATATGTCAATTAAGCGTGCAAAGAAAAAAAAAACGTCAGCGGGACAAAAAAATAAAAGAGTGGCCGGAGTAGAAGGACGTAAAAAAGGCGTCTTTGAGTCGCGCTGATCGTTAAAGGCATGATACCCGCGCGCGATGAAACGATTGTACTTGTCGCTTGATCCACACTATGACTCTCTTTATAGTCGCTCTGGTTAAGTGTAGTAACATGAGTCCACCGGTCTCCTTTAACTCGACACTTCTTTAGCTAGCCGCTTGCATGCTGCCTGCCATTCGCGTGGCAGCCGTACTTTTAAAAGCTATCTTCTACCTCAGCCATCGTCCCTTTCGCTCCGTTTTCTCGCTTCGTCGACGGCAGTTTCTTTTACACGCCCTTCGGTATTACGGACTTATTCTTTTGTCCTCTTGCGAGAAGAGCGGTCGACGCGAACTGCACGAATAAGTAGACAAACATTACATATATTTTCTTAAGAGGAAAGCGCGTCAATCTCTCGAGAGAAGCGTATTCACCGCGTCCTTTCGCTTGCCGCGACAATCGTGTGATAATATGTGACGTATGGATGATTAGGAAAAATCCATAGTTTCGTATAATTTTGTAAGAAATTTCAAATTAATTTCTTTTTTTTAAATGGTTTGTAATTCATCATGTATATTTTATTATTAATATTTAACATTTTAATAACTTTCTCTCTCTTTCTCTCTGTCTCTTATGCCTCGTAGCTTAGCTAAAATCAAGTGACAAACGAGATTTCCTCGCCTGTCTGTACCCTTGAAGTTTAATTCACCGAGAGATGTTCGCAAATTTTTGGCGACTTAGAAGTTTAGAGCGCTTGTCGAAAGTGTCAAAATTCAGTATACTTGGCTGAACTTTATCCGTCACAGCCGTACTACAGTTGTCGGTACTTAGAGCTTGAATAAGTAACAGTACTACAGTCGTCGTCGCAGCATGAGTCGCTTACAAGCGCGCTCGTGTCAGCTTTATCGTCGAAGGCGTTGCTGGGGAACGAAGGGCCCCACGAAGCTGCGATTATTCTGAAACCGGCCACACGCTGCGCGGCGGAGCTGTTCTACTGGATCAGCTCTGAGAAACTTCTCTCGGTTTCCATGTGATTACCTCGGTGATCATGTACCATGGCGCCACCCATTTCGTTGATCGATGCACATGCCTATGATTCATTACAAATTGACCATCTATTTGCGAGTTCGTCCTAACGGAATGCTTAATCATAGGGTTTTTTCATTCGGCGCACGTGTCGCGTATTGAATTACCTTATGCTTCTCCCTGAAATTCCATTGAAACGAGGCAATTATAGTTGATCGCGGAGATAATTTGTGTATCGTGTATTTGTGTATCTCAATTTTCGAATCTAGAATCTATAATTAATCTAAGAAACTTATTATATAATAGATATCACAATATTCCATCTTCCATTGAATTTAGATTGCATGTATAGAATGCACGTATACAGAAAATATTTTGTGGGCATATAAATTATTATTCATATATTAATTGTTGGAGTTATTTCATAATTGAATAAAGGCTTGTGCAGAATGCTATATAACGCAGTCTAATATAGAATATACCGTGCCGTGTATGTAGATTGCCGTATTTTCTTCATTCTATATATCTTCGTAAGGGACAGCGAGCGTAAAATACAGGGTTCGCGCAAACACACGACTACGTGGGCGATCGCAATGTATACCGGCATTTTGCTTCTGTGCACGTTAATAGATATTTGTTCGCATCAAAGATATTAAAGGGTGGAACGTGCCTTAATAAATACTGCTTGCTAACAGCAGAAGGCGGAAACAAACGCGTTGAATAATTACGGCGTAAATTTGCCGAGGAGGTAAGAGAAGGAGCCTCTTCCCCCCTTCAGATATTGCGCGGGCGTGCATGTATGTACACGCACGTGCTACACGGAGATGTGTACATACATACATACATACATACATACATACCGCGACACCTCCCCTCTGAACTTCTTAGCTCCTTCAGCCGCGAGCGGCGAGTCGGAGTTAAACGGTGATTGACACGTGGCAATTGGGGTTAATTCCACATGTCAATTGGCACTCGGATTCGATGTGATTGAAATTCGCCCGGCGACATGCGTCTTCGTTTGTATGCGAAGTCGATGGCCTGCCAACGGGATCGGTCTGTCATAATTCATTTCCCATTTTTCTAACCGATAGCGCGCTGGAGACAACGTCAGGCGCAGAATCCCGGGGTATCATTCTTGTAACTCTTCATACAGCTCAATATCAGCCATATAAATTCTGCGCTTTAATTTTTCACCGTAAATACATCTTTGAAGGGCGGAATCTGTTGCCGATATTTTCTCTCTCACTTTCTGAAACTTCGAAGAATCGATATTTATTATATACATAGATATACAATACTTATCCCCGGCATTTACATAAAATTGTATTTCCAATATTATGTATTCTCAATACATAGATAAAATAAGAACTTCGATGTATCGCTAGTCAATTGTTATATTAGTAATTAGTTTGCGTTCGCGTACAGTGTACAGTAATTAAAATTTAAATTTGTTTATCAGTGTGCGAAGAAAACGTTATAAGACCAGTGTAGCGTTAAGGGTACAAAAATATCGCAGATTGTGGGATTCGATATAAAAATGGAGGAAAGCACGGCCGGGGAAAAGGCTTGGAATTCTAACCACGTCATTGATATGAGCGATATTTCCTTACAAGTTTCGGCGGGATGTATGAAGGACACCCAACGGAGGGAATAACCGTCCCGTCGAGAGTGGGAACGTGCAAGGATCGTAGGGCCGGTAGATAATTGGATCGTGCCAATTCGATTCTGCTGGTTCAATTAAACGCAATTGACCCGCTGACGTGCGAGGCGCGTCTTTGTTCGTAGGCATGTCTGATAACTCTTCGTCGTGATTGACAGGTCGTGCGGGATCATTGGTATTCATCGGGGATACGTCTATCATGCGCGAATTCCATTTTTTCCTTCTCTCTTTTCTCCCCTTCCGATCCCTTTGTCCCTGCCCCTTCTTCTCTTCCCCATCGGCCGCTTCGATTCTTCCTTTTCAGCACCGGTCTTCTCGTTAAATGAGTTTTCAAGAATTTGTTGTCGTGCCTCAAACTCGGCGCGCGTTTCCCCCGTTCCTCCCTCGGCCAAGGAAGCCTCGTGTATCCTCATGCTCAATCACGCTGTCGTGTTTGGAACTTCGTTAAACTTTTCCCCGAACTATTTCGTAATTCCTGATACAACGATAATTGTTCATTTTCGTTGTCGTCGCGCGTAGCGTTGTTTTTATTAAATTTTATCGAAACTCACCGTAATATAGTTTTGGCGGATGGTCCCAACTGAGGTACGCTCTAGAGAGAGAGAGAGAGATTGAATGCTGCGTCAGTCGCACGTGAAGGAAAACATCGATCGTCGTCTATTTTGCAGTATCGTCAACATTGACAATACCCAGTAGCGCGCGCGTGATATACGCGTATCTATGAAGCAACGTGGATTTGATAGCAAATGTGAAAATGGAGATGTGCCAGTATTAATATAATATATTCCACATCAAAGTACTAATGTATTTCGATATGCGTGCTTTAGAATTTAGCGATATATTTAGTTGCCGAGGGGATATAATTAGAATAGGTTGCTATATCGATAAGGGACATACATAACTGATGCGTCCATTATTCACATTTGTTATTAGATACGCACGCGAATATTTCGAGGATACTGTTTCACGCCTCTCTCTTCAATTTTATAATTTTCAACAGTCAATCTCTTCGAGTGGTAACCGAGTTTCGAATCTGGGTTTCCCGCTGGAGCTAAATCTCCCTCGGGATTAGTCGAAGGATAGGTTTAACGCCGGCGTCGGGCGAACGCGACGGTGCGCCCGGGAGAAAATATGTGCTTATTTTTCATGAGATTTCAAAGCGCTAAAAAACGGACCCTCGACGCCCGGAAAGCCGCAGCAGAATGGCAAAAGAATACACAAGAGGACGCCGCGGAGAAAGCAAAGGAGATATAACCGTCTGGTTTTTCCAAGTGTCCAACTTGTCCCGATATAAACGCCGGATAATCTATGATCTCTGCTGTATAAGCGATTCGTTGCGGTTTTACAACGGCCCGGTTTCTTATGCACCCGGATTTTCCGACCGCGGGGCATCGCGGCGCGGCGCGGAGGGCACTTTATGCCCGCGGAAAAAGGGCTCGCGAAAGCCGCATAGTTTATCGACCGATTTCCATCGATGCTTTAAAGAAGAGTCGCGCGCGCCCCGTTCATGGAACTTTCGTTCTCGGCCATGAAAAAGGAACTGCTCCTTTTCCTATCGCTCCTTTTTCCTATCGCGCGATTGTCCCCGTGCAGTAACTTCAGTTTCCAGCCAGTGCGGATAACGGTGGCCCGGCGATAAAATTCTTGCCAAGATTATATTTTTTGGAAAACTTCCACCACAGCGACTTTTCCGCACACATTCCGTTTCAAGAGAATTATAGACAATGTCAGTTATATAAAGTAATTGTTATCTTGCGAAAGCACTTGAAATCAAAAGGTAAATTTCCAGTTTTGCGTAATGTTTCATGATAAAATATTTTATGTTTTGATTTGACGAGTAAAACGACTCGTGAAAAAAAAAGCACAAGGCTTCAATTTCAGGGAAATAAATGTTCGCGCAAAATTCTCGATATTTTCTCTCCTGATCCCGTCCAGTCCTCCAATTTTCGAATATAGGATCGGTGAGAAAAAAAGAGGCAATGAATCGATTTGCAGTTAAAAGAGATTGGAAATCAGTTCTCCCTTGTTGAAAAGAAATGAAATCCGTTTCTTCTTCCGAAACAGGATGGAGGGGCGGGGGGGGGGGGAGGAGGAATTTATTTTCGCGATGTTGGAATAAAATTCCCGATATTTTCTCGAAAAATATCGCCTGCGTCCCGACGGGAAAGTTCCTTCGTTCGTCATACAGGCGGACGCCCGATAGATTCGTTCTGTAGGAACGAAGGACGGAATGTCACCGTGCAGCGATGCACAGATGTTGCATCTTTGCGGGAGAATAGTCTCCGGCTACGACATGCAGAGAAAATGAGCGAGAAGAGGTGAAGTGGGAAGGAGCGGGAGGGCGGAGGGGAGTAGCACGGGAGGCTGCATATATACACGAAGACTGATACAAACCTCCACGGAGGGCGCGGACACACACTGCGACCACATGTTCTCTACGTGAAAAAGAAGAAGAAGAAGAATATCGCGAGATGCACCATGTGCGCGCCCCATTCGCTTCTTCCAAGAGACATCGGTCCGTTATGTCGCGCCCGAGGATCGGCGAGTTTGCGTTTTCTTGTACAGATGTACGCTGTTTGTGCGTTAAGCCGCTCGTATCTCGGCTTCTCGGAGAATTATGGAGAGGAATCGAATGAGACCGACTTTTTTCATCGACTATCAGACTATTTTTTTTTTTACGGTGTTCAATTTCCTGCATCCTTAAATGCAATCCTTAATTAGCCAAGTCTCGGATTGAATTTTTACACACAGAAAAATATATACTACCTACGAGTAAATATACTTGTTCCAAGTATTTGGTAAGTTTATATATCCGGAAATCTGTCATAAAGTCATCATAAGTATCACATTTACTTAATTTAAAACATATTCTGGACTTGTGGCGAGTATATCTTAAACTATCATTAAGAAAATATTTCTAGCTGAAGAAAACTATTAAACAAAATTAAATAAAATAAGTAATTGTTTTTCTCGTCTGTAAAATGAATATTTTTCTGTGTGTGTACTCAGGTATCAAGTGCCAGAGCGACGATCCAAAGAATAAGGGACTTAGTTTGCCAAACTCTTTTAACTTTTTAAATGATGAACGTTAAACGGAATTGCTCGGTTTATTTTAGCTTTTACCGAAACCATAGATTAAACTTTTTCCGTTAAATTACTCCCAAAAAAATCAAATCCGATATACCTGGCTTTCGATATATTTTGTAATATCGATAGAATCGTTTCAGCGCGCTTGGAAACTCTGCGAAATTTACTACATCAACAAACACCGGGAACACCGGAAAGCACTTAAAAGTAGGTAGCAACAAATCACTCGTGGCGCACCGCATACATTTTTAAAACGGCCGTTCGTGGCACTCGCCACGTGGAAGTGTAAGCAATTTATATAAGGGGTGTCCACGGGTAGCCAAAAGGTAACTTCTCCCGTCGGCACACACGTGTGTGTGCACAGCCGGGGAGAAAGACGGACGACGGCGGAGCGGAAGAGACTGCGCCCAGGATCGCAGAATGACGGTGGCGTATGCTTGCTTTTTCACGACACTCGGTCTTTGATCGGCTTTATGAAAATCCGATAATAACACCGCCCGGGGACGGGTGGCGCTTGTTTTGTCATTGACGCTCGTGAGCCCAGGTTTTACCGGATTGCCAATAGTTTCACCGTGGAGATCGGTCGTGAGTGCACGACTCAAAAGTTGTATCGAGAGAGGTGAGAGAGAGAGAGAGAGAGAGAGAGAGTGGGAGAGAGGGATCGAATGTCGGTGATTGCCGCGCGTTAGGCGACCCCGCGCATTCTCTACATGCACGTGTGTATGTGTATGTGCAAACAAACGAGCAATTTCTAAGTGCCTGCGCGCGCGATAATATTTCCGTCACGTTCGAACGCCGGCGCGGAATCACGAGAGCGTATTCCGACCTCATAAAATCGGCAAGATAACACACGCGAGGGACGGTGTTCGCCGTTCTCGAACGACTTTACATCGGCTAATTTTATCGCCACTTTTCTTACCCCGCTATCGGCGAAAAAGGCCGTAGCCGATGGGATTTGACAGGAAGCGGGGGAATACGGCGCCGTATCGTTGATCGTTGGGGCTTGAGGGTGATACTAACGACCTGGAGTGGGAGCCGATATAATGGAAGTTGCTAAACTAGATTAGGGGGCATGTACATAATGTTATATAATTGTTATCAACTAAATTGGTATTACTTTGCCCCCGTAATATGCTTTTTAACATCAGTTTTTTTTCTTTTTCTTTTTTTTTAGATAGACTCGAAGAAGAAATTAAAAATGCATATGCTTATTACTTTCCATATTTTTATCAACTGATTGATTACAATTAATGGACGTTTCTTGCCCGCGCATAATAGTTCAGGGTTAATCACTGAATTCAACCTTTTAGCAGACCTCGGCTAGTTTTGCTGCGTTGTCATTTCCTTCTAACGATGTTCCCACGAAGAAGTTCTGGAACTAACCGTCCACTTCCTTTCTCCTTCACGCCTTCAGATTCCGGACTATCTCTTTTTCCAAGCGGGGCAGGGGGGCGCGGATAAAAACTTGATTTCCAATCTTTCACGTCATGTCGCGACAAATCCCGGGATAAAACGTGATTGAAATCGACATTAGAATGCGGTACGAATCACGGCGAGTGTATCGTTGTTTCCTAAATGCCAGGGCGTCTGGCGGCAAACCTAAGTACTGTATCCTAGGGGGATTACGTGTAACCGGTGAAGTTTTGGCAAATGATATGCCCAAGCGAGAACTGGATGTTCCACGATGGAACGCGACGCGATGCGCTCGAATGTGTTTCCGCATGGGTGCTGTTTATAAATTAATCACGTTGCTTAGTTTATCAACGATCGCACGACAAAGTTAAACAAGCTGTGTAAACGCGCGCTCGCACGCGCGCGCGCACACACGTGCATCCAGCGTCCGTAATTCTCACGCCGATGCCAGTCCATTAAGTTCCCCCCTCGAACTTGACCCAGTCCCGCGCCGAACCTCGCGAGTATTGCGAACTGAACCGAACCGAACCGGCGACTGCATTCTTATCGAAGCATTTGCATTCAAAGACGGTAAATCTACTTTTTATTCCCGCGTTTCCGTAGCATTTGGTACTACAACCTGTTACTCCTAGATGCGAATGGCTTTCTCTTAGGATTCTAACATTCTCCTTATTCATATCATTCGACGCGCTTTATTCGATCAATAAAAATGATAGGATCCACATCGCTTTATTCATATCAACTCTTTCACGGCGGTAGCTACGAATAATTTATTCTATAAAAATATCCCAATTACGAGGGGGGAAACGAGACGTTATCGAATGACTTCTATTTTAAGTTTTCTTCAGCAGCGATATAACTCTTTACAGCGATATATAACTCTCTCGCGCTTAATTTATTCATTTGAATTAAAATTGCAACGAAAGCTTTAGATTGTTCAATGAACCGTGCACGTCTTAATTTGAAGGGATCTTTCTAAATTAAAAATATGAATTATCGACGATTGGAAAAGGAATTAAATTACATTTTATCGAACGGAGATATTACGTTGGGGAGATTCTCGTATGACGATCTATCGCTTATCAATCTCACCAATTACGGAAGAAAGGAAATGCCTTGGGCGGGATGTTCATCCGCATACAGCTGGTGCGCATTGCTCAGTCTATTTGCCTGTTGCATAATTTCCTATCTCCAGATTGTTAATCCGCAGGTTACGCAACGCTGCGAAGCGGATATAAAATAAACACGAATCGCGGGGCATTAGACCGCTCGATCGGAGATCGGAGCCGGACGGGCGTAAAGTACCGGGGCAAACTGGGTATCGGTATCGTCGTCAATTAAAAGGGTTCCGGCAGCGCAAACGCACTTTGACGCGAAATACATGCGTTGCACGCGATTGCGGGCAATCCGATTGATTCCATTCTCATCCTCTGTTCTCCCATCCCTCTCTGTCGTTCTCCTCTTTCTCTCCGTCTCCCTCTACCTATCTCTCTATCTCTATTTTTCACTGGCATATAAGCGTCGCTTATACATCACCTGACCTCGCTCTCGGATTGCTGTACTGTGAGAAAGGAAATCCCGAGCTCTGAAAACTCGATCCGTCTCTGTACGCGTCACTCGATCGGCGGCAGTCGATAGTTATAGGAGTAGAAAATATGTGCGTCCGTCTCTCATTGTCAGTGTCCTCCTCTTTCTCCTCTCGATCGCCCTTTCCATTTCTCTGCATTTTCGATTGTCCGCTCGGTCCGTCTCGCACGCGGAATTTATTATGCCAGTCGAATTACCTCGTCCGCAAAATTTTCGAATGCATTGCCCGCGCGGGTGCGCAGCAGAAATGATTTTTGCTTAATGGACTAAATTATTCTCGCGATTAACTCGCTATTACTTCGCTGCGTCTTCTCTCGATTTCGCCGCTTTTTCAAAGTAAAAATAGTAGGAAAGAATTTTTATGCATAATATTCAAGATTTTGCACGTCTTGCAATTAATGTCTTTTGATCACATCTGCATAAAAATTTTTGAATACTTGTAAAATATTTTGTGTCTTTAACATTTACAAAAGTCCTGTAAAAAAAAATGTTGAAAAATTTACAATTCTAAGGAAGTTTCTGTGCAATTTTGCGGACGTTTGTTAACTTTAAATCGCTTGAGACTTCTCGTGCAACAATATTGTCTTGATCTTGCGCCACCAGAAACGATATATCTTTCTACGGAATGTTCGTGGCGACATTTCCAACGAGTTTTAGGGCGTCGGAATCAAGCGTGATTGCAACGATTGCTTCCTGCGCATCGTGACGAACGAAAAACTTCAATTGGTAATTGCAGTTTAAAATGAACTTAAAAAAAGAATATTTAATTTAAATCGTATCTTATGTATACTATAAATCGAAATATGTACGGTAGCTCGGAGAGTTTTACTTTTAACTTTTATCGATGAATTGAATATTAACTACGTGATTACGAGAAGTGACAGTATTATTTACTTAATAAATAATTAATTTTTACATATCCTATTTATGGATAACATTTATTTATTTAAATATTACATGTATCTCATATTTTTAAAATTAATTCCTACATATATTTGATGTAAATCATTTAACTAATTTTAGACTTGAAAGAGATAATCAATTTGAAGATAAGTAAAAAAAAAAAACCAGAATGCTATGAATCTGCTCGTTGATCTGTGCGTTACAGTGATTGCGCATCGCGCATTAAGGATTAATCTTGCGTCAAAGACTTCCGGCAGTCTAAAAATTAAACGCCGTTCGGTGTTACGGTATATCTCAGCCACGCCGGTCACATTCGCTCGCTCGCAGCTTCTTTATTCGGGCTCGTGCTCATTCCTTCTTATATAACGGACGTACAATTTCTACATAACGGACGATAATATATAATATCATTTGACTTCAAGTTCTCGCGGGCACGATGGATTTTTGCGACGGGTAGGGCGGGTACCTCGCGACTCGCGCCTCGTTTTTCCGAGACTAAGTTAATGCCGGTTTCTTCGCATGCCGTCGCTGCAGTTTCTTTTCCGCGCGGCCATTACCCTCTTTACGAAGGCGAGCACTTCGTTTAAATGATAAACCTTAGTCCGAGCGCGAATCAACGAACTACTTGCTCTTTAATTCTCTCCCGTCAAGCAATTTAGTTACTGTTCTACGCTTTTCTGCTAATTCTATTTGTACATAAAGGATGTCTTACCGTTGCCTTATTTTCATTCAATGAATTACACTGGAGGTTAAAGTAAGAAGAACGACGTCTCATTGTTGCGAATTTAATTGTTCGTAAGTTAAAATTGGAGGAATTCCCGGGCAGGTTTAATAAATTAAGATTTATCGGTATAAATGACTAATGAAGCTAATTTACGCCATTTATTTGAGCAAGATATTATTTTAACTTAAACTTAACAGCCAATACAATCGGTACACAATCGTAGTAACCAATGATGATATAAATAAAAATATTTTGTATCCAATATGAGAAAATCTCATAAGATTTACCGTAATATGTACATAATAAAGATAATTTAAAAAGTCTCAATCAGACGATCTCTCGCGAAGTCGTTCAGCTCTCACGTGTCATTGAACTAAAAATCGCAATTAAAAATCGAAGTGGAAAATGCGACGGAGGCAATGAGCGTGAGCGATCTCGATACGATGAAGATAACGGCGAAGAAACTACCAGAACCATCTCGGTGGAAACGGAGAGGCCGGGTTGAACGGCAGGAAAGCCGCTGCCGCCGACGTGGTTTTGCTAACGTTTGGCTAACCGGCGTGCGAAGAAGCGAGAAGGGACGAGACGAGACGAGGGAGGGGAAGCGGGACGGCCGGACGTAGTCTCGGCGGAGAGGAGAGTGGAAGGGCGAAAAGGAGACACAAAACGAGGGACGATGACGAAGACTCGGGGCAAAGGAATCAGTGGCGGGCAGAAAGGAGATAGACAGACCGGTGAGAGGGAGCAAGGGAGCAGGATAGTCTATAACGAAGAAGCTGCCGGTCGGCCTGGAACCGGTTCTTCCCATTATCGCCGCTCCTCGTCGGCCACGCGACTTTCCGTCCTCGTCGCACGCCACGCGAACGTCGAGCGACCGGCCTGATGCACCTGCAGCTGCACTGCACACCGTTCATCAGTTACGGCCGCTCCGCACACGCGCGCGCTCTCCATCCTTCTTCGCGCCTCGTCTTCTCTCTGTCCTCATCTCTTCCTTTTCTCTTTGAACCAGCCCAGCGGGCTGCTTCGTTCCTTCGGCCCCTCTTGCTCGCGCGCTCTTCTCCCTCCTCAATCTTGCTTTTCTCTTTTCTTCTGGAGCAGGCAAACGTGTTCCGCATCTTCTCCTCCTCCTCTTCTTCTTCTTCTTCTTGCACTTCTTCTGCTGNAGCGAATGAGTGAGCTGATCCCGTCTTCCTTTCTCCTCTTCCTCCCGTTCTCTCACGATCGTTTCACCACGCGAGCTGTTTCTTCCGTCCTTATCCCGGCTACTCGTGTGCGCCACTCCCTCTCTTGCACCCTACCGATCGTACACACACCGGTGTAGCCCATTACCCGATATAACTTGTCTATAGGAAAGAGAGGGGAGCCTGGGGCTATCATCCGCAGAAGCCAATCTCACGGCGCACAAAACGCCGCTCTCCTTTGTCCCGTCGGAGAACCGCAGAAGAACTTAAAGGACGAATATCTCGTTTGTATGTGTATCTGTGTGCGCTCTTCTCGTTTCGCGGGAGGAACGGACCCCCCGCTGCCCTTCTCCCTCCACCGCCGGTAGCGGCATCGTGATCATCGCCGGTAATATCGAGATGGCGTACCCGGTATCGGATTCCTGTCTGAGACAACGCAGCAAGAATATAATGCACCCCGTATCCCACTGAAACACAATTTTACAACCGCTAAGCTTCGTTCAATATCTTTCAATACCTTGAACGTCAGGGGGAAATTTTCGTATGCGCGTGGAAGCGGCGGCGGATGAGCGTCTAATGTAACTTCCCTCGTACATCTCGACAGGTGTGTCTAGACACCTGTTATGACCATTTTTAGAAACGTAACTTAGGGAAGGGCACCCTTCATAAAGTCGACCTGAAATTTTATGTTCTAACGAAAGAGAAGAAACTCCGTTCACGCTTCGAGTCGGACTTTTTATCTCTGAGAAATCATCACATGTCGGTGTCTCTAATTGCCCTGCTTTGAATTAACCTTATGTACTAATTATTTCACACATAATGTCATATATTACCTAATTAATCTTAATATAATCACTTTGTTATAACAATATCATAATATGTAATGATATATCTTCTATGTAATTTCATATCAATTAACCTTGAATATACTAATCATTTCGTGTTATAAAATTATTATATGTAACGCACACATACATATGTAGATTATAGCGCATGATAGATAGATTTAGAATTATATATTTGATTCAGATTGAAATTTATTAAGAGACGTCTTGTACTCTTTTCTCATCTGAACTAGTATAAGTTTTTTTTAACATTTAAATACATACTTGTTAGCATGTAATTAATAAGTTGTCATTACTGATACTGATCGCGACAATCTTACGGTTTATTACACGGAATCTCGCGATCGATTATCTATTCGCGACATCGTGAGTCGCGCACGCGCGCGTTTTCTCCGATTTCTGCGGTAAGTTTGCAGAAGCTACGCCGCGGCTTTTGTCCGCGATCGAGAGATAACAGCTCCAAGCTATCAGTATTGCCTATCTGCTCCGAAATTCTCCGGCGTACGATGAATATCCGTGTGTAATAATCGGATTATAGAATCGGGGAACAGCCGGCATGTGCTTGGTAATTGCATTTTTGCCTCGCTTTTGGTAGAGGAGACGATATTCTATCGTTTCGCGTCGCTACAAAGCACGGCTAAACCACAATACCATGTGGTCAGTAACTCAATATACCGACGAATATCGGCGTATTATACCGCCGAATTTTGGAATGTCGAATTCTGTCGACAGCGCTCGGTTTCTCTCATAATTGGGTAGTTAGAAGGAAACGCTTGAAACTGCCCAAACTTGTCAATAACGATGAACTTGGAATATGTAATTTGACATAAAAGTTACCGTTACAACGGCTATTTCGCTAATAAATAGCTTTGCAGGAACTTCGATGCGATTTCCAGTGCGATTTTCGCCATTTTCAGTGGAAAAAAACCGCCCTCCCTTTGAACAGACGAACACGATAGTCGCGACAGTCGTATCCTGTTTTTGGCGTTTTCATACCGTAATCGCGCCCGTCCGCGCGATACTAATCTGATTTCTAACGCGGTAACGCAGAAGAAGGAGAGAGAGGAAGAAACAGGGGAGGGAAAAACGCGCGCGATCAATCGCACGCTATTGTTTCATCGCGCGCGGGACGTCGAGGGGCGGGGTGTTTCTTTATTCTTAACGTCGGCCGCGATTATACGCAGGTTTTAATAATGGGAACGTTACGCCGGTTTCCCACCGTGTCTTCCTGCCGTTGCCCTCGCCTTCGTCATTGTGCGCCAAAGTTCGTCCGTTCGCCTCTTCTAAGGTTACTTACACGCCGTACGTAACCGCGGAAACCTTAATTCCGCGCCGCACCGCCGTTGCCGCCGCCGCCGCCGCCACCGCCGCCGGACTAATCACTTCCCACGTGCACCTACCTGCGGTGTACGTGTCATACATACGGATGCGCCGGGGTCCTCTCGCTTCACGGGAAATGCATATCCGTGGAATCGCCGTGTATATACAGTTACACTTGGCAGCCACACGTTGATCACGCGAGCGCTTAACCCCCCGTGGCTCTTCAGACCCTAATGACGCCAACTGTGCGGCGTGGCTGTTATGTCTCAGCGCAGAGCAAATACATATTCCCCTATGAGGATTTTCAAAGACAATAGTTCCGAAGCAGCACGCATAAATTGAGGATAATTGCGGCTGTACCTTCTTTTCGCTTTTTTTTTTTTTTTTTTCATGCGGAGATGTACAATTTCATTAAAGTCCAGTCTCGTTTCAGGGCTCCAAGACTACGTTGACTCTTCATCCGTGCAAAAAGAGTTAACAGTTTTATCGCGTATTAACGGGCTCATTGCCTGATTGCAAGTGATTAAAGATTTGATATAACATCATAAATGATACGTTAGCGTCAAAATTATTGCCAGTATTGAGAAATTGAAATTAAGATTATTATTAAATATTGCAATTATTGTTCAAATTACTTATCACTGTGAGATTATTCATGATCACTCACTTTCCTTGCGTTGCTCTCCGATTTCTTTATTACTGCATTTTTATGAATATTGATGTAAGCGCAAACACACAGTGGCTGCAAATGTCAATATTTAACTATACAATTTTTTCGATTGTTCTATAGGTTTTGTTGTTTTATTCTCTATCTGAGCAAAGCTGTTTTTATCGGTCTTGCATTTTGCATGTTTGTACGGAGTGTTTAATAACTCGTGGTATTTGCGAGCCCTTTACATCCTGTATTTATCATTCTTATGATGTGCCGCACAGAATCCATTTAATGCAGTCACATAATACATATATTAGCTGTGAGAGCTCTCAAGAATTACTCTCGGCTAAAATGCGACAGTGCTAGACGTAGAAAGTTTTCACGGAGGTTAGCAGTACATTAAGCTTAAACTCTGAAGAACGGCTGACGCAGCGCATACACGTTTAAGCGAGATATGCATTTCTCGTGTATTTCGCTTACGAGACTTCTAACGTTAGATGGATAACAATAAAAAAGATATACAACGTCATTCAAGACGATCTCGACGTCCGATATTCCAAACATGCGGCGTGAAGCGGAATGTATTATTCAATTCCCATAAGCGAAATGTGATTGATTTGCATAATATATTTATATATAATATATTTCAAAAGTTTAAAAGCACCATTGAATAAAAATACAATTATATAGTTTTAATCCACACTGAAAAAAATCTAGTTAAAAACAGACGAGTCAGAAATATCTTGAAGAATTGATCAAATACTCTGGTTATTATTTAAGTTATAAAATATTGAGTTTTATTATAATAACCAGAATATTTGAGCAATTCTACAAGATTTTCTGACTCATCCGTCTTTAATCAGAATTTTTTTTTCAGTGCAACGATGACAATTAGATTTTTTAATAAACAATATAATTATCTAATTAAGTTTAAATATATTAATTTTGAATTATTGAATTATATGATTTTGGATAAATTGAACAATACGTTGTTCACGAAGAAAAAGTAGCTGTCATTTTCTAATGATATTATAATCGGAAGAGATGGTGCTTTATGTTTGCCATTAAAAATTCTTGCCATTTCTCGCGGTTGCTATTATTAACCGTGCGAAATAAAAATTCAAAGCAGTCATCTTTCCGCCCCTGTCTCGCACGAGCGATAAAATTGTGATAAAATCGCGCGGAGGGTAGAATTACCGGCGATGTTTCGACCCTCGAGCTGCATCAATTAAGCGCGCTTGAAATATCGCCACGGTGGATTCTCCAGGTCGGAAGTTACATCGTTACTCGCTAACTCCTTTCGCTACCGCGGCGGTACGGCACCCTCTTTTTGTGTATCCCGGGCTCAAACAACTCCGGGGGGGGGGGGCGAGGCAACGGCGGCGCGACGTTATCGTTGATTTACCGACGTTGATTTCGCTGCCCTCCTCCCACGAAATGTTTCATCGAAGGGATGCTCGCCTCTCCGGCCTCCCGACGATCGGACGTCGCGCCGTCGATTCCGTTTTCGCTCCCGTATCTCCGCAGGTTATCCGCTGACACGCCGGCTTTTATCCGGCTGTAATCTATAACCGCGGCCGGCAGCACCGCTCTGCTGGATTCGACAGGTGGTTTTTCGACCGGGAGAGAGGTGGATCGTTAGTATCAACCTAAAACCTACGCTACGGTAGCCCGAGGGCAACCGACGACGCGAGAACTCGCCTTTTTATCTGCCCGAGTTTCTTCCGTGTTCGATCGTGTCGAGAAGGGGGGAGAGAGAGAGAGAGAGAAAGAGAGACAGAGAGAGAAAGGCGGGGGAGACCGACAATTTGTAGACTTCTTACTGGGCACGAATTTATCCTAGCCTTGCTCGTCAGGTAACGTTAAAGAGATACGCTACTCCTCATCTCATTAATGCGGCTCTCGGGCCCAAGTCGATGACTAGCGCGTTACGCTTAAACGCGATTACATTAATTTAATTGCCGTGAGAAACTTTCTCGGGGCTGACGAAACGACGGTTCCTGCCGCGTCGTCGTCCTTGACGACGATTATGGGAATCTTGTGGTAACTGTCGAATTATGATAATTTTTTAGACACCGGAAATCGGGATTGCGTAAGAGGTCATATTTTTGATCGACGCCTTCTCTCCAGCTCGATCAAGCGTGGTGTGGTGATCAAATGACAGATAATTGACTTGACAGTTTGTAATACACGCACGCACACGTTGAGCGGAAGAGATCAAACTTATTCCAGAATACAGTGGGTCACAGAGTGTCTACAAGTTTGTCGTCGCACCTTTATTTACATACACTGAGAGAAAAATATGGTTAGTTTTGGCCTCAATCATAATTTTATATTATATTTTTAACTATAAATATGATTAATTTAATTATATGCATCATTATGTTAACCGATATAATTATCGTTAGAAATATTGTGGTTGAGGTCAAAACTGATTATATTTTTCTCTCAGTGTACTTGAAAATTTTTGTGTTTATTTTAAACTTTTGCATTAAAAAAAAAGAAAGTTAAATTCCGATGCAAAATATAATTTTCCACAAAGCCACGAACTTTTCGCAGACAAGTAGCATAACATAAGCTCGCGCTTTCTCAAGCAATTCAAGTTTTGTCGGTACTCTTTAGGTCTCTAAGTTAACTATCTTTTTCTGACCGAGCGAGGAACAACGGAGCGCGGTATATACGTGTATATACGGTTCAATGAAGTTTCCCAAATGAGTTAAAGAAAGCGGGGAACTGGATCGGGATAATACGAAGCCGATGTGGAGGCGCCGAGTAAACGCGGCCGGGGTATTGGAAGGAAGCAGGTGAACCCGGAGCGAGGAATATAAACGGATAAGAACACGCAACGACCGTGGAGGAAAGTATTTACCCGAGTACTTGGAACGGAAGCGGCCGAGGAAGCGGAATTACGGGAACGGTCGTTCTGGGGCGAAATGGGAACGAAGGGCGATAGAGGAGCCCACTTCGTTAACCGACGATAAAATCCACTCGACTTAATCGATCCTTTTTGTCTCTGCTCGTCTAGCTGCGCTCGCTTGTCTTACTATCTCGCCTTTGTTCTCCGAAACTGGCGGATAAGCGTCTCGTTCTCTCGAGATCAAGCGGGGAAGAATGGTCGACCGCTCGCTTCATTCGCATAGTTATACGGCCTAGTATCGCGTCTTGACGACCAACTCCGTCGGTGATTTGATAAAAAGATGGAGCCTCATACATAACCGCGACTCACTGGCGATTGTCGTCGTCGCCGTCGCCACCGCTCGTCGCCGTCGGTGTCGTCGAAACTTAGAGTCGCTGAGAGTTAAGTATCATCCATATTTATGGTCGCGCGCGCGTCTCTCTCTCTGCATTTCGCAAGACTAACGTTCCGCGCGAATTGTCCGATCCACTTTTCTAACTTGCAGATTCACGGGTTCTTCCCATCTTGTTAAACGCGCGAATCTGTTTGCGCGGCGAGAAAGCACGGATTACTCTCAATATGCGGTCATTTCGCGCCGCATTCACGTCCTCGACGCTGAAATCCGGCGCATGAAACTTTCATAGAATGGCGATTTTTCTCAATTTTATCACGTCGATGTTTTGCGATTCGTGTCATACAGAGTATTATATAAAATATAATATTAAATTTTGAAAGTAAAGCAACACAGATGCAATGGCTAAATAATATTTTTTAAAGGTATACATATTTTTCTAACGAGACGAGAAGAAGCCGCATAAACATTGAAAGGACAGATAAATGAAAAAGAAATATCGCATTTTCACAAAAATTGCTCTACGATAAAATGAATTTGCTTGCATGAATGAGCTTTATATTGCTAAATTATGTTCATGTATTAATTATTTAGTGCTTTTTGCAGATCATATCTGATATCAGAAAATTGCTATTTTGTCTTGTAATTAAAGTTAATACTCGTTACGTGGTACTGTCATTATATTTAACATTGGAATTATCAGAGGAGTTAAAACAACTGATTTGTAATTTTTTTAAATTTATAAGTCCATTTTTTTTAAATTTTCCGTGCGACTTTTATTGCAATATATAAATGATTAATAATTTGATTAATTTTTTTTCTCTTTTATTCTTTTTTTTTTTCATTTTTTTTTTACAGGTACAGTATAGTATTACTTAAATGACAAAAATGAATCGTAAACAGTTTTAGTATTAAATGAGGCTATTGACTGATATTGACTCTCTTCTAAAAAGTAAATAAATTTTTTATTTTTTTGCTTTACGTCCAATTTAAAAAATTCAAGAGTAAAATCCGCAATGTACCGATTGCACCTGCACATTATTCATACATACGTATTATAAAAATTTCGCATCTCTACGCAGCCAAGCAAGAAATTTATTATCGCACAGGAAATTCCTGTATTATTGCCGTCGTATAATGTACATAAAAAAAAATGATACGATGGCCGGTGATGTCAGAAGAATCAATCGTCCACGTCATCTAATCCGATGCTCGCCAGCGGCCGAAGCGATATTTCAGAGTTCGGATGCGCTATCGAGCGCGACGATGGCAAATGACAAGCAAATCGTCCTGTCGCGATTGCAGCTAAACCGCGCGTAGCGCGACATAAACCGAAGTACGTGCTTGCGGAGCCGACGACTCGGTGTACTGGCTGGCGGTCGTTTCGCGAGATGAACGACATATCGAACCGCGCCGCGCGTCGCTTTTATGTTAAAAAGCCGATCGTGCAGAACGAACACAGTTCTGCGGGCTCGTTTTCGCGTTACATTAAATCTTACGAGCGAGTGACGTGTGCATTAGTTCTTGCGCGCGCCGTTGAAGAAGTGGCGAAGGCTCGTTGGGTATCGAAAGACACTAATGGACACGCTAAACGGTAGTGGACATGGGAAAAAGCCAATTCTGGAATGCGTTATAGCACTCGAAACGTATATTATTCGAGCTTAAAAGAGGCTGCTGAAAGGGTTTCAGAATCAGAAGAAATGAGCAAAGTAGGATAAAAAGCACGCACTAAACGAGCTCTAAACGCAGCTCTAATTGGCATTAATTATATACCTATATTCTATTCTCAGAAAACCTATTACGTTAAATTAATAATTTAATAAGAAGCTTAATAAGGGAGAGTTTGCAATATTTAATCATTCGCTCAAAGATTATCATAAAATTAGATTAAGAAGACTAGTTAATTATAACATATTGGAAAACATTTAATTAGAATTATTTCATTATATTTCATAATGTGTTGGATGAATGTTGCTGTTTATTATCAATTAGAGGTATTGTAAGATACAACAATTATAGCAATCGTAATTGCTAATAAAGAATCGATTATAAATTTATTAAGAGTCACATTATCAAGCAGTAGCCAAACGACGTGCTCGAATCACGTACTTTATATGCACGCGAATCAACGCTAAAGTGCCTCGATACTCGCGAATTTACACCGAGCGACATCGATGCGTAAATAACATGCCATCTTGCAACAACGTCAGAGATAAAATTTGGTTTATTACTAGCATTAGCGACTTTGACTGGAGGTGAGGCTTATGGAAGATTACATAGTTGCGGTTAAAGCGGGCGTAGTTCGGGCCGACCGAGGGACGGGACAGAAAGACGAAAGACGGAGATGACGAGCGTTTTCCAATTAGACTTGTGAGAGTACGGGAACGATCGATGATCATCATACCCGGGTGAAACCAGTCTCTCGGCCGAGCGGAAAGTACGCGGCGGCGGAGGAGGAGAGAGCGCGCGAGCAGGGGCAGGAACGATCCACATTCAGATCCTTTCCCACAGTGTCCGGTAGGCCAAAACGAGTCGGCTGCCATCTCCACCTTCCATTTCACCTGTCCTGCCCGCCCCGGCTCTCCTTCGGCCGGTCTTCGTTTGTCTTTTACCTTCATCCATAAAACCGTATATTGCCGTGCGCGACCGTATCGCCCCTCCTCACGTCTCCGGGCCCCCGCTACCGTCGCTATTAATATCTACGGCCAACAACACTATCTCTACCCGATGTCACGGGTAAACCAAGACATGCACATTTGCGAGCGATGACGAACGAGCTGTGAAATGCGAGTGGGGTAAATGACTTCGACCTCTCTGCCGTCAAAATTGACAGCACTAAAATGATCGATGAAGCGTATGTCGAAATAGAAAATTTGTTTACGCATTACTTTGCGACCACGTTGAATGTTCTAATTTAAGAGAGCTCGTTTGTGATGAGTGAAATTTTATATAGCGTCACCTTCTATCGATAATAATCATCCAGAAGATCGAAGAAATACATGAAAAACTCGAGGCAAGAAACCGGAGTCATTTACAAGTTGCACTTTAGTTACTCTGATTTTGTACTTAAACTGGATTTCGCAGATTATGGCCTTGATCCATTCACTTTTACTCTGAATCTTTATCTTAACTGCAATGCGAACTACAATCATGTTCACATAAGACTAACGGGCGTCTTTTATGCGATCGCTTCTGTAATTAAAGAAGATTCAAACGAAGATAATGTAATAAATGCATATAAACTTTGTTAAATAATTGGAGTTATTGTACGTACTCGCTCGCGATTCATATCTCTTATCACTTGCAACTTGTCTGTGTGTACGAGACTTAACTCGTCTCTGTCCTCATTCCGTGCTTCGACTCAAAATTTTTTTGTTTCTTATCCGATGAGAAGCAGGTCGTAAGCGTGGATGCTGGTTCCTCTGGTTTGGCTCAGCGCTGAGCCACGTGGCCGTATGTGGAATGCGTAGGTAGTCTCGCGTCGTCCAAAGTAGGGATCTTACCGATCGTGGTAGCGTAAATGGTATAGCGGATATAGTTATGGATATTGTAGCGAAATGGCAGGATGAAAGACACTTAAAAAAAACGAGAGGTCGTTGTTTTATAAAACACGACTTTTCTGTTCTCAAAGTATCTAATTTCAATAGATAGAGAAGAGAAATACCAGTTACAGCTTGACCTGGAAAGGTTTTTCTCAATTTTTTCATAATTATTTATAATTACAAATTTTGATAGATTTTTATCTCAAGATATCCTAGATATTGAAATGTATATCATTATTACGTTTTGTTCTTATTTTACTTAAACTTATTATATTTGATATTTTATATTGATATTTTATTTTTCTTAAACTCGTCAACGTAAATTTTTTAATAATTGACTTGTTTTCCATTGCTGGCTCGATATGTACTGTCACCGATTGTATTTTGCGTCACCATGCAACTACCATTTGCCATTTATACGCGTTCCAAAGTTCTGCCCTGGAGGGAAGGACGGCGGGAGCTTATTGACTGCCGCGACTTTGAAACAGTTGCCATTTTTCTCAGTTACCAGTATCTGCAAGTAAAGAAAAGTGGATGCGGACCCTGGGACACCCTATATAATACTGGAATATCGCGGGATATCCGGACGCTGGCTGCATTCACCGTCCGGCTGTATTCACAGCGGAAACTTTTTTCTTCGACGATAGTTTGTCCTCTCTATCACACTTCCAAGTTCTCAGATCGTAACAACTTCGGCAAGAGATATTGTAGCGATCGTACCAACGATCGAATCGTGAAGAAGCCGGCCCAGCTTTTAGCGAAACTTATGCGGGGAACGTGACTGCGTCCCGTGTCGAAACTCGGTCGAATTCGTGTTTTCCGCATCGAGGACTCCTCCGAAAATTGATAGCGTTTCCGATTGACGCGATTCTCGAGAACAGTTAGACTCAATTTTCACGAGTTCGTGTTTGTATACGAGTCTAAATAGAACTTGGAAATTAAATGTATAATGGGAGATTTGCGCGATAACTAAACTATTCTATATGTTCTTTAAATTCGCTTTTAATTTTAATTAAATAGAAGTAAAGAAGAAAGAAAATAGGGAAAGAAGTAACCTAGGATAAGGATCGTTTTCGATTGCCTCTTGTAATAATGCCCGTAATCCTATGACGTATTTTCGGGAAGAATAGTGTAGTTTCTACACGTAAACTCGAAAAGTTGCGGACAACAGCGATTTCCGCGTGAATCGAATCGGTGACCGTGTATGGAGTTATGGACGGCCGCTTAGCTTGTCTCCGTGCGCCTCACTTCGGAAATGGTAGACGATTACAAACGTCATCTCGTGAGCCAATCCAATATACCCCCGTACGATTGGTTCGTATTAGTTTCGAAAGTTAATCGAAGGGATCTTCGGCAGGTGTCACGGTGGCGCAGTCACGTACCTCGCGTGAGTTCGAAGAGCCGAACCGATTTCTTTACGACAGTTTCAGAAATTACACGCGGATATACACACCACTCCCGGATATTGCAAATTTCATTTCCTCAAACGAATTCCGTCAAGCGCGCAGAACTTGTTATATTAATCCATTTTTCTTAATTATTCCACTCGGGTTAATGTAGCACACGATCGCATATTTACATGAAGAACATGAGTCGCGGTTTTTCTTTCTCATCTTAAAAAAGTGATACAATTTTTCAAAATGTATCCAGAGTAAGTCTACAGAAGATACGGCGATCAAGCAATGTTGCAGGGGACAAGATACACCTAACCATCGAAAATTGATGTATTATAGCCCGAGCTTATGAATATTAACCACAATGTGAAGCGGCGAACGTTCCCATCGAGTTAACTCTTCCTCTTATGTTTGAGTAACATTGTGCTTTCGATAAAACTTGCTCAAGCCGGAAAATCAATTAAGAAATTAACGTAGCTACGGGTTAGGTAGGAGAGATGCTGAGGTTTTAGAGATTCTCTCATAAAACTCGTTTGCCAGTAAACTGCCGTTAGTAGACGCGGCGGCTTCTGATGCCGCTTCACTTCCGCCATCACCCAATCTCGAAGAGAAAATCCTTTGTCGATAAAATGTCGAGAGGTCGAGTGGCGGATGAGAAACGGGGTTACTGTATAAAATGTACACATATACATATATACATAAACATATACATATATCATTCTGGTTCATGCAAGTGCCTGATTGTATTCCGCAATGCGGATGAAGGATAACGCTAGACAGAAAAGAAATATTTGTTTCCCCATGTTATATAATGCATATTAAATGCATTCTGCTTAAACGCGACAGCAAGATATAAAATAATTTACTGCATCGAGTGCAAGTTAGATGACAGATACGAACACTATTAAATTGCGACAGAGTCAAGTCACAATCGAGACACTTTTTACAAACGAAAAATTAGAGAAAGATGTAGAAGCTCAAGAATTATAAACTTGAGTGATTTACTGAGATTTTTCGAATTTTGTTGATAATGTTAGGAATTTTATATTAATTAATATAGTAAAATAAAATAAAAAATTAACATTTAGAGAATTTTTTTAGATAAAGTATTAAAATTTTTTAAATATATTATCAATACTAAGATAATATTTTGCGGTGAAGATTTGTGTACGGAATTTCTGCATCATATACTTAAATACGTGATCAGTAAGAAATTCAGGAGGGAAATATGCAACCACGCAGCAGTTACATTTTCTTTTCGCCGATAACTTTCTCGCTTTAATCTTTCCACGTTCGCAAACTTGCGGACGTTGTTTTACTGCGAGTTTTACTTCTTGAGATACATCATGTGTATATACTGAAGACGAGAGTAACAAAGTGGTGAGATAAAGCGCAGAAGAATAGCCGCGAAGGGAGAGATGGCGGGAATTAAGTCACGCCCGCTAGGAAAGAAAAAAAATGCACCTCGTAGAAGCTCGTTTATATATGTTCGACACGGTCGGCTTCATGGTATTGTACCTACGCTGTCTCCTGCCGTAGTTTTCAGCGCCAACCATACTGTTCTCTCTCTCTCTCTCTCTCTTTCTCTCTCCCTCTCTCCGCGCCTCGTATATCCGTCTACGAGTTCCACTTACAAAGGAGCGGCCTCAATTTCAAGCAGCGACGAAATTCGCGAGCGAACTCTGAGCAAAGTACCGGGACAAGGAGCGACGGGCGCGTCGTTATTTGTCAAGTATTATTAAATGGCGGCCGTGGCAAAATTTCGCAAATAAGAACGTAACGCGGCAGCGAGACCGGGCGACGGGTGAGGTTTCTGAAATTCGCATAACAGCGAATGCATTGTGGAATTGCATATTGTATGCGTGAAATGCGCGCAAGTAAATTGGATTATCTCCGCTGGTTTTATGATTCGACGTCGGTGACGCCCTTCGAACTGTAATTAAAATGAACGATCCCTATTTTTTTTTTTTATAACAAAGTGCCGCGATAGTCCAGAGATTTTCATGAGTTATAAATCGCCGGTGCATTAATTGCAATATTTTTGAACGACCGTTTGCGAATGTTTTTGCGAACGATACTTTTTTGTGCATGACAACTTCCTCCTGTATTAGCTTCAGTAATTAAAACGGAAATACAATGGTACGTCCGTAACTCTCTGACAGTTAGCTGGATATTTGCTAGGAAACATGCGTAGGTTTTGTCGTCGTCCTATGATTTTTTTATAATTATGCCAAAGGGACTAATTCCTGGAACTCTCTCTCGTGTTTAAATTATGCAAAAGAAAAACTTTGCAGTTCGGCAAATTTGCGAGGTCGGTATAAATTGTGGTAGAATAAACTTAAATATTTTATACAAACTAAGAACATTTTCTTACTTCTTTTCTAAATCGTTTGCATAATGGCAATTATGTTTTTAAATATTTGAAAACAAAATTGTTCTTCTTGAAAACACATTGTTATCTGTTTTCGACCCTTAGTTTTACAATAGAAATGCCACACATTTTGTGCGCGTGTGTATTGTATGTATATCGGACTTTGTATTTTATATAATATAAAATTTCCGATCCGTGTGTACCATCTGTCTTTTCGATGCATAACTCTTTCCTTTAATTTCGCCGGTATTACATCCGCCGGAAAATTTGCGTCACGTTGAATACGTGCCCAATCGCTCTTCGGCCTCCGCTCTGGCGAGAAGAATCGCGACGACGCGAATTCCATAGGCGACCAATAAATAATACCGAACGAGCCGTGTAACGAAATATCGCGTATTCGACTTGCCGAATACGTTCCGAGTGCTCGCCCTCTCCGTACGTTGTGCGACGAGGGAGAAAAAGAGAGAGATAGAAGGAGAGAAAGAGAGAGAGAGAGAGAGAAAAGAAATGGCAATGGCCATTTGGCAGAAACGAAGTCGAGAAACTGAACTGGCGACGAGGACCGAGAGGTCGTAGGTAACCGCCTCCGAGAACGGTTCTTCTCTGCTGGTGGTGACACGGCACCGTGCACCTTTACACTCCCTTCTATATATGTAGGGTAGGAAGAAGATAGGGCGCGCGGATAACCCCGGCCATGGAGAGAGTCGGGGAGAACGAAAAGCGAGAGATAGAGAGATAGAGAGAGAAAGAGAAAGAGAGAGAAGAGCGATGGAGTCTCACACATAGGGGGATTCACTACTAAAGCGCACCACGCTGGTAGAATTGTGTTTGCCCTTCGAACTTGCGCGGCCGTGCGCCAAGAGACGCGGCGGCAATTTACATCTTAAGCGCGCTCCACACATCGGTTCGGCATCTTTCGACTTGCCGTTGTTTTTGCGGCCGAGCAGACAGGCAAGCAGGCAAGTTGGTTAGTTGGTTGACACCCTATATAGCGCTTTCCGCAGCATTAAAGCCTCGAATTGTTCGCCCTCGAGAAAATTGGATGGTGAACGCATCTGTGTGCGATCACCATCGAGCTGCGCGTGTATGCATGTGCGCGCGATAAACGCGTGCGGCTCCGCGAGCCACGCGTGCCAGCTTTGTGCACGACGAAAGCGAGTGGGCGGCAGTTCCTTTCGATAGCCTTTTTCGGTTGTTTCTGCGGCAGATAATCTCGTCTAAATGGCATCCGAATATCATTGAGATAGTCAGAGCGGTGCATCCCCGTGGCTGCGATTGTTTTTGGCTCGTCCCATGCTGAGTCACGGACCGATGTTTGCGAAGCATAATGGATTTGACGTAAAAAGGATTGCGAGAGCGTTGCACTCGCTCTCAAAATGATATTTTCTTCTTGTAAAACAAAAAAATGAGTAATACGTGCCGAAATTACTGCGCCAGCGCCGCGCTAACTCCGCATATGCCATTTTACAAGAGCACACATTGATTTATTTATCTATTACGCGATGTTTATTTATTTATGCACGAAGATTGCTTATAAAAAATTTGCCCATGACTTTCTCATTTTCCAACGTTTCTCCGGCGTTGAATAGTTTTGCAGAATACAAATTTCATATTTATCAAATTATTTCATTCTTTTTAATAAACATGCGCTTTATAATATGTTTTACACGCCAAAGTTGCAATTCAAATTTCACGAAGCCCGCATTTTCGCTGAATATGTATCTTTATTTTTCTTGCATACGAATGAATTATAATGCATCCTAGGTTAATACATAAGGTAATATGGAAAACACAGAAGAAAAAATGCAGACGCGCTTATTGAAGATTCCTTTTATTCACGTTCATTTATTACAGCGGATAATCTATCTTCTATTTATTTTACTTTTTGTAATTGTATAAATTAAACTTTCACTCTTGTTTGCGTCTTGCTTTCTTTTTCCGCGTCAAAGGCGCAACAAACAAAGCTTTGAACATTGTGAATAAGCTATAAACACACAGTAATAGTCGCGACTTGATAATAGAGTTGTATCGCCCCGGGTAGATCAGAGATGCACGATACGAGCATCGGAGCTTTCGCGTATTTTACACTTTGGAAAACATCCCACAAACCAGTGGACCACGAAAGGACATACATTCCCGTGTGTGCAAGTCCACAACCGCTTTCTCGTTCTCTCTTTCTCTCTCTCTCTCTCTCTCTCTCGCTCGCTCGCTCGCTCGCTAGTTCTCTAGATCCTAAGGATCCCGCGGCGGCGGATGTCTTTGTTTACCGGAACAGGTGTATCGGAAGCGTAGCTCATCGGGCGCAAAGCGTAGCGCAGCAACGTAAACAATTGTTAGCATACAGTGTTCGGTGTCCCGGGCACCTGTGAACTTCCGTGTATTAGTAGCCCCGACGGAGGCTGATCGCAGAAAGGTCAAACAGAGAATTTCGAAGCACGTTGAATAATCGCGGACGGCAGTAATTAAAAATGCATTAAATTATAATAATATGCGGAGCGTTTCAATAATTTGCAGGGCGAGAGAAGGCCAATCCAGGCGTCGGCTTTTCGCAAAATTCGTTAATTATGTATTATGAAAGTATAATTATTTCACGACTCATAATACTTGTTGTGCCGTTTAAATCGATAATTAATGATACAATTTGTGCAAAAATCTTTATAATGTCACATTATTGGATCGGGCGTATTTTTCTGTAAATGCAATACCTTACGATTCGAATGTTATTCGATAGGAGAACGATATTGTGCAGAACCGGAGCATGCTGTAGGCAATCTGTTATAAAAATATGGCCGCGTAAAATGAGAATTGAGAACTAAAGAAGTATACCTATACTCAAAGAACGAGTTTTCGAAAGTTTTTCTCTCCAGGAAGCAATAGTTTACTTCCTTAAATTACGGATAAATGCAGATTATGCGAAATTATTTGCATTCGATAGAATTACATAATTATATTCCCCCCTACTTTCATTTCGAGATGTTTTCACGTGAAATGCATTCAGATAAATTACACGAAGTTGCTAACTCAAAAAATCTTGAGTAGAATAATATCGTCAAAGCGATGCACTTCGTCGCGTTCAAAATTAATGAGCGCGAGCATTTTCCTCTTCGCATAAGACTCAACTTTTAATGAGGGAAATTGCAAACGCGCGCGAGTCGCGGCATTATGCCTCTTATCTTATCGGGAAGGAATAGTGATGGAACGATAATTTCAGGATGAGCGCGTGGAACGCGTTAAAAATTGAAACACAGAGCTCCCTCGAGGAGTCCCTAGCGCAAGGAAGAGTCGATCTCGCGCTAAAGCTCGAAAACTGACGGGGAAAGGGTTAAACTACGCTCTCTCGCATGATGTATACATTTCGAAGGAGATGCTACGAATTTGAAACCAAAGTGATGAGTTTCTCCGGGATTACATCGCCGTTATTCACCAACGGCATACGAAGCGAACTAGAAATTGCACACTGCACAAATGCATTGTTGCTCGCATCAGGGGATCGAGCAATGACTGATCTCAGCGTTAAATGCCGGCTGTGGTCGGTTAGCTTTAATCGTGTGCCCACGCCGTGAAATTCCCGCCCCTATTAGGAGGACAGCATTGCTGATTTTTAAACATTTCACATTTTCGAAATTCCATGGGAGATACGATCGAGAAGGCATTTTAGGTCGAAGAAATTACATTACTATACTGTTGCTAGATGCACCATTTGGAAAAAGGTATGGCGAATGAGTTGGCGAATTGTTATCGATATGATGACGATATGATCATTTTCTTTTGATATATACATTTTTTTCATTTTTTTTCTTTTGATACATTTTTTTATGATATATACATTTTTTCATTTTTTTTCTTTTGATACATTTTTTTTCGTTTCATTAAAAACTTTTTAACTTGAGAAAGAAAATATCTTACATATGGTATCACATTGTTCGATAATATTTTTTTTTCTCAAAAAAGTTAACCGAGAAGAAGCTTTATATGTTTACGAAATTCATATTTTCTCGCAATCGAATTTTTCAGTCGTCAATCGTCAATTTTTTGAGAGAAATACTACAACTTGGCAGTACCATTTAACCGACGATATTATTATAATTTCCACAACGACGATCTGTCCTAAATGTCATACGGAAAAATGCCGTAACGCAAAGAAACGGTCGTCTCGCGGAAATCGCTGACGGGTGCAGCGGATCGTAGCGTCGCTACACACAAGAATGGCTTGTGGCAAGAATTCGAAGCGCGTTTGCATCGAGGCTTTGCGGTCAGGGCAGCATTGAGAAAGGTCGATCGGTGGGAAAACTGGCCGGCGAGTGATACGTGATTTCTGCCGCAATACCGGCTGCCGTGCTTCCTTCCGCACCCGTCGTCTGGCTGCCGAGAAAACACACGGTGCAGCCGACCGGTCGGCCGCCGGGTCGAGTCGGATGCAGCTATCGCCAGACGCGAAAGATCAAACGGCGAAATTCTCCCGGGAGGGATGCGGTGTTTCCCCTTCGTGCCGCCGGAGGGTTACTGGAAAGGAGATACAAAGAGAGGTTCCGGATAACCCCTTACGGCGCTACGCCCGGAACTGGCACCACAGTTGCATTTTGCACAACCTGGCTTGACCTGGCCTGGCCTGCAATATCGGCTTCACCTGCAATGAGGCGTGTACGCGCGCGTATCTCGCAACCGTTCTCGTCTCGCAATGTCGTTCACGTTATCGCTCTTCCTTCCCCTCGCGCGATCTATAAAAAGTATCTCCTCGGGAGTTATTCCGAGTTTAGATCGAGAGAGACGAGACCCTTTTTGCCGCTGTTAAAAATACTTGGGTGGAATTAATTACGTTCATTCACGTCGAGACGTCGCTTGTCCTTTAACGCCGTTACGTCGCGAACAAAGTGATAAAATTCCTTCTTTATTCCCAATCGATCGTTTATCGAAAAAAAAAAGGTAATCGCTTTATTGTGTCAGTTGCTTAGTTCTTTCGCCCGTTATTATTAGATATCCCTAAACAAACAGCGTTTCTCTTATGAATGAAAATACAGATATGTTTTCTCTAAATTACCATTGAGAATCGCGCGGGAGCGCGATGATATACGCCGACGTGTCTCCGCTTCTCCGCGAGATAAACGCGATTCCCGGCGAACTACCTAGATCCCATCGTTGAATTACCTATTCCGAAGATAACGTTGAATTACGTAAAGTGCGTCAGTAAATAGCCAGCCGCCATTATTTCACGCGCGGTAGACTCGCAAGTCTCACGTCGGATGCGCACATTGTACGACATTGCACTAACGAGCTATCCTAATATTTGCCGCAGCTTATTGGCATAACCCGCGATATATCGTGATTTTACTTGCAACCTTAAGACGTGCTCTCCACTAAAGTTCAGAGTAACTAGCTCTCCTACTGTAGTGGCGGGCTGGCGCAACGGCGGGTTGATATTTATCGAGTTGGGAAATTACCTCCCCCAGGGGTGAGCTTAATAATCGAAACGATCGACGCATCTCTCGGGCTTGTTATGCCGCCCCGTTATTTCCTCGTCGACTCACGAGCTGGTTTAATTCCATGCATTATCAATTGGCGAGTATGTATTGCGAATTCAGCGTGAGTAAAGGGCAAAGAGACGAAGAGGGAAAGGGGAGAGGATGAGAGAGAGAGAGAGAGATTGAGAACCTCTTTGTAGTGCGTCTTCGTGGCGCTATCGATTCTCAACTGGTCTAGGTCGAGCTATTCGTCGGTCGGAGTAGGTCTAACCGCCCTCAATCTTCCCCAAATCCGCGCTTAACCCGCTATTGTACCGGCGAGAAGAATCTAAGAGCTGGAAAGAGCTGCACAGACTGCTTATCACAGACTTACAAACTATACGGAACATTCCTCAATAACGAATACTTTGACGAGCTTGGAGGCGATTCTTTGTTACTGAAAATTCGAGGGAGGATTTTCTCTTTTTGCGTCGTAACGCTTTTAAAGATCGAAGCGCATACTGTTAATCACATTTTAACTAATTAATTAAATACGTTACGAAAAGTAAAATAAAAATCAAGCGTCAATATAAGATAAATGTGAAACAATTAAAAAACCCTCAACGTCGTTTTATCTTCAAATTCAAGAACAAATATACATATAGTAAATATAATAAATGTAAAATATAAAATAGTTGTAAGAATTTTTAAAGGTCCATGAAATTATGCCGAATTTTACAGCATGTGAATAGCTTCCATTTTTGTCTTGTTACGATTATACCGTGATTGACATCCTCCATTCTAAACGGTATTTACGCAGAAACCCAACTGCTCATCAATAATGGCGCACAAGGGCGTGAGGAAAATGCACGCGTTGCGTGGATGCTCGTGCATCGACGATGGATTAACTCTGCGAAGATTAAAGAGACGCGGAAGTTTTCCACGAGTTTTATTCTCTCGCTGCATCGAGAATGTCGTGGTACATAACGACCGCGGCCGCGTTCTCTCTCTCTCTCTTCCTCTCCTCTTTTCTCTCCCTCTCTTTCTCTCGCCTTCTCTTCGGAAGGCGTTCACACGCCGCATGCTCGATTACCAAAGAGCCTCTTTGCAACAAAAGCTTCTCGTAGCAGTTAGCCGTATCGAGCCGAGATCGATCGATCGGCGAACAGGTAGTGGCTGGTAAACTTTATGCGCCGCGGTAAACGCCCGGCAATACCGATAATATCGACGACGGCCAATAGCCGACGCAGATTAGGTACTCCTAATCGGCAGTTACGCAATGGTAGCGTTGCTACGTGACGTCGATTAATGGTCGATTCGCGAGCGGTGGTCTTCCGTGTGTCGGACACGTACAAAAGTCTTCTTCCTGGTTTTTTTTCACCTCACACGCGCTGTTTACGCGAAATCTCGCGTCATGATCTCCGGGCCGCCGTGTTCATTTTTCATTTCGCGCAGCTTGAATATGCGTGAACGCGGGGGAGAACGCTGAGGGGGATAATCCAATAAATGTGTACACATCGTACATCAACGCACCTCATAATCTGACTCTTGAGCCGAATTCACTGCGGAGCGACGCTTAGGCGCGCGACCAACGGCACGATCATTTGCGACCACCCCGAGTTTGAATGTTTCCGACCACCGAGTTATGAAAGCCGCGGGCGTGCAGGCGGGTACGACGAAAAAGGGGCGAAAGGGGGTCGGATTTATTGCATCCGGGCAATCTGCCGTAATCTAGGCGAGCACGGCGAAGACACGGATCGTGGATCTACGGTTAACTACGTTTTCAACGCTTGATTATCGCGTTTCACGAATAAGCACCCCCGAGTGCGTGCTTGGAGAGGTGGCTGGATGGTTGGCAGGCAGGCAAGCCGGCTGGCTGGTTGCCGGTCGGAAAGTTAACCCAGACGTGGCGCACGGGAGAGGGCGAGAGAACGGGTCTAGGCGTGGCTGCAGCGCGACGAGAGACGAGCTGCAAGAGGGAGGAAGAGCGCGCTGCATTAGCCGCAGATTGCGTTTATACGCCATCGCGACGCGCGGAATTATGTACCGTCGTGCCGCCGTAACGTCGCGCGCCATTATTTCGCAGTGCAAATAATTAGTATTCCGGTGAACGAGTGCGCGCACGAGGTGAGGAGATAGGGCGGCGGAGATAGGGAAAGTGCACCGCGCGCGCGGACGCGCGGGTGAATAGGCACGCGCGCGCGTTCACGCTCGTCTCCTCTCTCTCTCTCTCTCTCTCTCTCTGTATGTTTGTGTACAACGCTGCCTCTGCGACGTGGTGCGCCGTACGTTACCATCGCGAAATCGAGACCGTCGCACCCTCGGCATCCTACGTATGCACCCTCTCGCTTCCTCCTCCTCCTCATCTCTCTCTCTCCCTCTCGAAACGCGACGCGACACTTCCGCGACTGCATCCTACGCGCGTATGCATTGACGTGCATTCAGCGACGTCGATGGTGTAACAAGCATGCACGACGATGGACGTGCCCATGCTGTTTCGTGCGAAAGGCTCGCTTTGAAGCGCGGACGATCGCCGTCGAATGTGGTGGACAATTCTTTGAAGTCGGAAAATGTCACGGTTAATTTTTAACAAGAGAAACGGGGGAGGGGAAACTCATTTCGCTCGCTTTAAAGGGAAAGCTCGTAATTTAGGATTTCCCGTCGAAGTAAGGCGCCGTCTTAAAGACTAAAGGGACCTCGCGACTAATATAATAAAAAATAGCTCTCTCGCGCGCAAACCGCTTTTTAAAGACTTGCTCCGGCGATATTGAGAATTAATATTGCAGGATCACGGGCTTTTTGACATCATACGTCCAATGAATTTAGGATATCGTAAGTTTGTTAAATTCGGAATGAATAACGAAGCGGAAAGTTGATTTCATTTCGCCGAGGAACGTTTTGAGGTCTTGATAAGAGAGCGCTCGCCCATCCCCCGGGTCAATTCATATTTGCGCAACAATAATACTTGAACGACATGAGCGTGTACAGTTAATGCACACTACAGACTGCCACTTCCGTGCGCATTAAAGCTCTCTCTCGAGCTCCGCTTCTGTGATGCACACTCTCTCGTATGGGCGCCGCCGAACTTTACCGCACAGAGCCGCCGGTGCACTGTTTTGTCCCGGTGATTTGCAGCATCTGCGGCTAGCACCTCCGAGCCAACCAACCAACCAACCAACCAGCCAGCCAGCCAGCCAGCCAGCAGGCAGGCAGGCAGGCAGGCAGAGTGAGTAGATCGTCGTCGAGTTTATCCACACAGCGTCGCGTCCCAGAAAGGCGGCGACGGCGGCGTTCTGCAAGAGGGTCGGGGAAAGGAACGGGGGTCGTGAAAATTATTTGGAATTAGGCGATGCCTCGATTTACGTGCCTCTCCGGGCCGTCGTCTGGCAGATGGATGGCGAGTGTACGGGGATAAACCCAGGCGTCGGGCACCCGGAATACCGTCGTCATCGTCGTTTCGGGCAACGAGTTGCAGCGAGGACGACACTAACGCAAGGAAATTGCATTTCCGCCGAAATTACTGGAGAGGCCACGGGCGAGGGGCGGAGCGGGTTATTAAAATGGAATTATTATTAAAACGGCTAATAATCCGCGCGAGAGAGCACCGCCGCCGCGAGAGTTACGCCGCGGCTATGTGAGAGTTGCGGATGTTAATTCTTTTACGATTACGTAAAGTACGGATGTGCGACGGCGGTTGCGCGACGGTTATCAAATTTTACCTTCCTCTCCTCCCCCTTGATTTTGATGCGCGGCAACAGTTTATCGCAGTCAAATAGCGATACTGCGTAAAACAGCGCTTCACATCATACTATATGTATATATGAGCGTAACATCGGATGTGGCGATCGAATTAATTGAAATTAATTGAAATTAACGAAAAGCGAGTTTATATCGTCGCTTTTCACGTTTTTGACACCATACAGCTTCCTTCATTAAATCAGCAAATATATTATTTCGTCATTGATCAATCTCGAATCAATTAATCGCTTTATAATTATATCAATTCCTTGATGCATTGTCAGTCGCGTTAGCGGCGTTATTTTTTTGATGTTTGAGTAGGGATTACAGTTATTACGTGGGGACACGTACGCACGTATATATTTTATTTAGTGTACTACGGCTTTTCGTATGGCGCTTTTACCACAACTCGATTAATGTCTCCGCCGACTTGATTTGACATCTGATACGGCGAGATGTTGTTCTTTTTTTGGATTGCCAGCCACGCTTTTCCGCAACATTTTCCACGATCGTAGTTTTTCGCGAATGAAGAAACCGCCTTTTCCGTCGACAATTCGCGCGTTCATCTCTCACAGTAATCTCGCCGCGATCTCCTGAAAAACTCACGGTTTTCGTGTCTCGCACGTTCTCCTACGTCAGTACGTCGAGACGCGGACGGCGCGGCGTCCCCTTATCGCTTTTGCCGCGCTCTGCAACGCTTTTCGCGGCCGCCATAAATATTTCCGCAATTGAATTTGAGGAGAACAATGGCTCCGTACTCGAGCGCGATAAATCAGAATCTATCTGCGGAACGCGAAGAGGAAGAAGAATCTGCAAGGTACGCCGATATCGGGCGGTACTCGATAATCGCAGAGATTTCTAAGAGAGAGCATTTATCCCATTCAATAAATAAGATAATGATAAAGAGAAGGAAATAAAAAGATGCGGAATTATTTGCAGATTAAAAATCAGTTATAGAAATGCTAGGATCACTTCGTGACGCAATAGTAGTTATAATTATTAAGAGAGATAAGATATTAAAAGAAAAATAATTATATTTTTCTAGCAAAAGGGTGTTTGTGTTATTTGTAACCTAACAATTTTATTATTAGGATAAAATACTTGCATCAAAAATGTTTTAAGCATTTTATGTGAAATTGTCAATATATGAGATGTGTCAGACCTCTTTTATTCGGAAACAGAATGTTATACAGACAAATAAAAAAACTTGTTTTAGAAAACCGTACTCGTAGGATCAATTGGTGCTACTACGGTTTTCCGGAAAAAGCCGGAAGCGACTGAAACCAGAGATAACTTCAAATTTCAAATAGGAACATATCTATCGAATGATAGGAACGTGGTATCATTCGATAGGTCTCTACAAAATCAACTTTCACTCTTTTGCCAACTATTTTTTGAATCTATTGTGGAACCATTGTTTTGATTATTTCAACTATTAGCTGAGAAAAATTAAAAAAGAGAACAAAAACTCTTAATAGATTAATACTCAAATTTTTTATTATTATTAAATANTCAAATTGCTTTCTGCTAACATTGAAAACCAGTATTTGAATAATGAATATTGTCGACTAGATCAAAGTCAACTTTAAATCGTAATTATGAATGTGCGAATATTATGCTAATTACGGTTTTTCGGAAAACTGTATTTAACATAATCAATCGATTCTACGGACATGGTTTTTTATAAAATATTTTTTTTCATCTCTGTACGGCATTTCGTTACTAAAAGAAGTGACACGAATTGTTTGATACACTCTATTACATTTCCAATTATAGTAATAAAAGTAATAATAATCTAAATAATAATAAACTTATAATTTTATATCTGTGATACGAGAAACAATTAAAAGTGACAGAAATGACTTTTAATGACATACAAATGTCAAATGTATGTTCACAGAAATAATCACATCAAAATACCCGCACAGCAAATTATAAAAAGAAACGTGTTAGATTTTAAAATACATGTGAATCGTTTAAAGCAATCTTAATCAACAAGTTTATTTAACAATATGAATATGATATGAATAAAAAAAAAATTTTATTATTCGCATAATTATATCGTTTTATGACTTTGTCGATCTACTCTTCGTTTGTTCGGGTATTTTTAACTGGATATTGGAATAATTTCGCTATCCTATATAAAAGATATAAAGGATATGTAAAATAAGGAGAAACGAAAAGATTGCTTTTCTTATAATATTTTTTATTTTATTTTTAGTCTTTTTTTCTTTAGTATTTTTAATATTAATATAATTATTTTAATACAAATAATAAATTTTTACTTCTTTTTAAATTTAACACATATTTTTTACAATATTTTAAAATTAATTTATCTAAATTTTTTAAACGCGGCGTTGGTTCCTGGGAACTGACACCGAACTTTCTGTTTAGGCGGCGTTGATCCCTAGGGACCAACATTGAATTTTTTTGTTTAGGCGCAATTGATACTTGGGGACCAACAGTATCAAATTTAAAAAATAAATTTTATCTCTTAGCTTAGTAACGCTGGGCAGTCGTATCTCGTCACGCGCCTGCATTCGGCGATAGGTCAGATCGAATCGGTGATTTTTAATAATTAATAGTTCGTTAACTATTGCGAAAATTGAAAAATAGTACAAGACTTTTCAACTCATTGTCAGTTTAGTCTGCTCCATCTGCACACAAGCATTGTATCAATAATTATCAGACACTCTGTATAATGTAATTAATATAAAATAATAATTATTCATTATTAGTTTATAATATCAAGGCTACAATTGTACCACAATTATGCCAAATAATCGTGGATGAAGAAAAAAATTATTCGCAGTTTATTTCTTTGAAGTTTAGTAATAAGTGATATAAGTCAACGATAAGTCCGACATCTGATGAGGTATCGCGGATAATTGTTTTGGTGTGACGTAAAGTTGTAACTTGTTTCTCCCTCTACAACCGTGAAAAAGCATTGCATTGAGCTAAGTGACTTTTACATAAAACACTTTCGTGAACTTCTTTGTTTCTTGAAATAAAAAGAAATAAAACTTGTATCATTGTTATCTTGTCCAACGAGTTGTATTTTTATACAGAGGTGCATTAAGTCCAAAAGTAGGTTACGTTAATGATCTTATCGCTTTTATCTCATCGTAAACCATTGGTATTGCAAAAGTTAATCATCGCATTAAGAGAGATTCTTATTAATTGAACTTTTATTACGAGAAACAGTAAACACAATATGCATTTTTTGTACGGCATTCTATCTTTTTGTAAACAGTTGAATGATCTGAAAAGTAGGTTTTTTTTTACATAGAGCATTGTACTGTCCGACGGTATACAAAACAGAACAAAAGCGACAATACTTGTTGTACGGATTCTTTGACCAATTTGGTGTCGACTATTTGTTGCTAAAGCAATATGAACATCTCGAAACGAACGGTTTTTCACGAATTAATCCAACAGAATACAACCAAGTAATGAAATATTGCTGTTTCATTTTATTTGCAATGGTTCTTAATTTGAAGTGTATTTATTAAATGCTACACGTTGACCATTAAGTAAAAAAAAAACGAAGTAAAGTTTAATTAAATATTTATTATAAGAAAATGATGGAATTGAAATTGGTGAGAAGAAATTTATAGATTAGAAAAGTTATAATTTATAAATTAAGAAAAAAAAACAAGATATGTTTTAGATAATTGTAATATTATTTTATGTAAATACTAGAATAGTGCCTGTTTTTCATAGAAATTTCCTTTATCACAGTGGTTTTCAATAAAACAGACGCGCAATCTTTTATCAATCAGGATGAGGCGGTGGCAACCGGGACGTCAGGACGTCAGAACACTCAATACGAGACGACAGATCGATGCGATTATTTGTTATCGTCTTCCCTTTGATGTTTCATCGTGCGGGAAGCAATACTCCGGCGACTGCTCACCTGTAGGAAAGTCCATGTAAATTGAAAACTTCTGGTCGATACGTCATAACGTAACGACGCCAGCCGCGCTACGAGTTTCAGTCAGCCGGCGAGCCATTAGCGACGATTAATTAGGAGGCTTTTACAAGCTCGGCTGCGCTTTTATCGACTTCGCCCGATTGCTTTCCCACTTGACCGTTTAAACTCACTCGCCGCGTCTCTCTCGTTTCCCGCTACACTCTACTCTCCCTTTCGCACACTATCTCGCACACCATCCCATGAGCTCGTTGCTCTCTGCCTATCGCTTTTCGTACCTCTGTACGCTCTCCTCTCGCCCACGCCTCTCGCGCCACCCTTCTTTTACCCTTCTTTTGCTTCTTCCTACTCCTTTGTTCCCGCCACCGTTGCACCGGCGTTCCTTTCCTTGCCGCTTTCGCGAGTGCAAACTCTCTGCTCGCCGCCGCGAGACGACCGACAGTGCTACGAGTCCACGGGGAATCGAGAAATACTGCGGAAATTCTGGATTAAAGTGAAACTTTAGTTGCCACCTGGGCCGACGGCGGTGGCGGCCGACAGGCCGCCTCTTCGCCAAGAACGAGCTCCGCGCAGTAGCGAGCGCGAAAATCCACTATCGGACCGTTTAATTTCTCACAATTGTCGTACAAGGGAATACTACGGAGATGAAGAAAGTCCATTAAAGGCTCTATTAATAAATAACAGATTCCATTATCTTTCGACGCTCTCACTATAAAATTCCTTTTCGACTTGGGCGGGAAATATTTTGCGAGAGACGCGCGTCGAGCGAATTATAAAGATGATAGGTCGGATGAGATTGGATGTAGGAGATGAATGAAATGGTGGAAGGCGCAATTTGTCAACAATGCCTATAAATTCCACGAAATTTAATAGCGCTTCTGCGAAGTGCATAATGGAATATAACTTTATCGGGCTGTAACTACATCGTAACTACATCAATCACTTTGCACTATTACAGGTAAGAGCGGATAACTATTGTCTTGCACGCGAGTATTGGAGGGTTAAAGGCTGGTTCAAGGGCCGGGAGCGGTCGATCGCCCTGGCTTTGATATTAATATCACAGCGTTTGCCGCTCTCTCTGCGACGAGAATAAATTCTTCCGATAAGTACAGGTCGCACCGAATCCGTCAGACTCGCTCGCGACTCGTCGTATTTGCAGTCTCGGTAGGAGCAGAGCGGAAATAATAATCATTTATTGGAGGTTCAATATTTCTCTCTTTCCCTCGCGTGTTTGCGCTAAGTGAGGTATCAAGTCGTTGCATGTGAAATATCGGATTTCGGAAGTTTACATTTTACGGAGCGCCTTACGTAGAACAAACGTCTCTCCTGATAATCAAGTATCATACATAAAGTTACAAAATGGCATTTCTTTTTACAAAAAAGTACCTTAATTTTTGTGAAATGTTTGCAATTTTTTTTTTTAGCTAGGATTAAATTTTCTATACTTGATTGAAATGTGATTACAAAAATTGCTGTTGTTCTGAAAAATATTAAATTTTTTTTATATATTACGTGTACTTTGTTTCTTTAAAAACATTAGTCGAAAATTGTTGATGTAAAATTAATACTTGATAAATCTCGGAATCTTAGCATGAAGTGCAAAATTAAATATCTTTCTGTGTATTTAACGTTTTTAAACTGATAAAATCTGTAGTGTGGGTTCAAAGTTTCCTTATGTGATAACTTTTATGTGTTTTTAAGGAAAGAATAATGCCCGTCTCGGGCTATCCCGAGGGAGAATAAACATAGCTGACAGCGAAATTGTATCGACGGGGATATCTCGGGCGAATAATTTTCTAAAGAAAATGGCGAGTACACATATCGAGATAGCAATTTATATGAAAATGGTCACGTCGATATGTAGAAGGATATTTTTACAGGTTATCCTGTTTCCGCAATATTAGATTTTTATGTTTAATGCGATATTAGATTTTTAATGATGTAAATATTAAATATCCTTGAATTTAATTCCGTTCGATCGCGGAATAAAAGTTTGATTAACTAAAATACGTATTACAGCGCCAAATTAAGGTACGCGCAGTCGATCCGACTGAAGTCAAAGGCTGTAAAGACCGCCTCTACGAGATAAAGCTTAATACGGACGGAAAAGGGAAATGTTTTATCAACGTCACGTTTCATCAACGAAAAGGAACTTTGCGATAACTTCGCGATAACTGAGGAAACTCGTGATAAAAGAGCTAAGGCGGATCGCGCCGCGATCGAGCGTTTCAGCCTTATCACTGTGCGATGCCGTCCTAGTTATCGAAACGATAGTTATCGCGCGAAAGAGATTTCAGTACCTTTCGGGGCTCAATGGCTGTAATTTTGTACAGATTTCTCTTTGATAAGAACTACAAAATTCTTAAACTTCGGTTTAAATAAAACCGATTGTATATAGCGAGATAAACATACCACTGGAATATTCTTGTATTCCAGTGCATACAATGCAAGTAATCGATACGATAATTGTTAATTAGTAATTGGATACTCTATAATCATCGATTATTAATATTAATATAATTAGCAATTATTATAAATAATTATCACTAATTATATCGTTAGGAAACATCGCGGCGTTACATTATTACGAGTATCGCAAATTATTTTGCTCCATTGTATTTTTCCTGATTGTAAAATAACGTGTGAAAAACTGCTTGAAAAGGTTATTTCAGCTTCTGGAAATTCCAAGTGTCGCGAGGGCTTTTTTTCTCCTTTATTCGAAAAATTCACACTGTGTGAATTTCGGCATAATCACTGCGCTTTCGCTCCGAAAGTTCACTCATCCAGCTGCAACTCGAACGAGAATGTTACGGAAATAGTTTCACGATGAATTATTGAAGGATCGAACGGTCGGCTCATTATCCGTGATTTTGAGCGTTTATCCCGCGACGTGGACTCTTTAATTTCCTTGAGGGCCGCGCGACGTCGAGCCGTCAATTATATATGAAAAATAAATAATCCGTTTCTCTCGCGGATTTGTACGGCGAAACGAAACGGACGAGCGTGACGTTGTTATCCGAATGTCACGCGCGCGAAAAAGGTAAAGCCATCACTACTGGATTGGGATACGCCGCACGCTATTGCACCGAAATTTAGCGTTACAGGAGAGCCGGAGCCGCTGGGAAAAAAAAGCGGGGATAAATAAAAGAGAGGCGGGGAACAAAGGAAAATAAAAAATATAGTCAGCTTCGAGCGCATTTCGCGAAAGACACCGAGCCAAACGCGGGCTTATTCGCGCGTAAACACACACGCGCGCCCGCGCGCGTGCGAGGAAGCGGCGCGGAAAATATTTTTCGATGAAAGGCGATGTTTTCTCTTTTTTCTCTTTCAAGCAATAAACATCGCGTTCGTAATTTGCACAGCGGAATGCACGCAGATTACGCACTCTTCTGCTCTGTCGGGCGGGGGGGGGGGNGGGGGGAGGATAATAAATGCAAACCTTGAGCGTGGACCCTTAAAAACGGCGGTGTTTTGTCATTTTTATCGCCGCGCGTACACCCGTCACCGTACGCCTCCGCCGCCGCGGCCGCGCCGTTGCACAAGTTATTCGGAAATTATTGCCATCGTATATATCATTACTTGACGCACGCATACGAACGTACACGCCCACGCTGCAAATCCGGGGAATTTTTCAAACTTGCTTGTCCACGGCGCGGCGCGTAGGGGAGGAAATACGCGGGCGGCATACCTGAAACGCTATAATAAATATGGATCAATTGGGGGCTAGGCGAAACTGCAAATATCGGCAGCGGCGCGCATATTTAATGTAATACGCGAAATGTCAACAATCATAAATCGCAAATTTCGCCATCCTCATTTAAAATTTCTCCCCGTTTGGCACATTCATTATTTTTCACGCGGACCTCAATATCCTTCGACGCGCGACATCCGCTCGCTCCGATGCCGCTCGCGAATTTGTCAATAGCATTTTTGAGGTAGATTCTTAACATATTTCGTTTACCCGGTAATGCCGCGGCGCTCGCGCTAGCGTTGCGCTAGCCGCCGCTGCCCACAGTTATTTCCGTTATTTCTATAGCGACTATAACAAAATGATACCGGAGACCAATTGAGCTTGCCAATTTGCAAATTGTTTGCATATCATTGCGGTTTGTTACGCTTCTCTGAATAATGCTCCGTTGTTTTCATACCGGTATATTCTGATTGAGTAACGCTAATTCGACAAATTATGTAAACTACGACATTACGCAACATATAGTTGATTTAATTACTATCGTTTATGCTAAGCACGAGACTAAATTACGCTACTTTTTCGACGCAGGCGGTTAGAAAATGACCCGGCTGATTCGTGATAATTAACTATCGGATTATAGTTTATCCCGCCATTTTAATATCGCCCAGATGTTTAGTATTTTCAAGTTATAATTGATGCCGTTAACTTCACGACTTTGCTACTTGGTTGAACTCGGAGCCGCGGTAAGGCGATTTAAAGGATATCGGCTCCTATTTGAAAGTCCGAACCGAGTTTAACATCTAAAATACAGGATGAGATATAAAGATGTGAAGATGTGTCCTGATTTACTTCAATTTACAATAAGACTTTTAATAGAGATACTAATATTTCTGACAAGTAAATACTCGCGAGCAACATTCCGCTGTTGCCCGGTCGTCCGAAAAGTTAACGTTTAATAAACAGTTTTTATTGATTAATAAAGCGAAAAGCGCCACGCGATCAATATTAAATCCAAAACTAGCAGATTCGACGACGTTTAATGTAATGAAAATGAGTTTTTGTGTGTTTATCCGTATGTTTCATTTAAAGCGATTTAACATTGTTCCCCGCTATCTAGCTATGGAGTCGTTGATAAGCGCAAATATTTGCGTTCGTTGAAAGTTAATAATCCACGGGGGCGCATACAACGGCACGTGGAGGGTTAAATCAGCGTGAAGCGTAAAGTACACCCATCCCGCCCCCGTTGTCGCCGATGACAGCGACGATAGAAACAACGACATTCTTGGAATTTCGCGGAATGTTTTCCCGAGGCTGAGGATTATCGGAAGCTCGATATTGCCCGCCGCTGCTGTTATTACGATCCTCGCATTAAGATGCAAGCATTTCGCTCCTCCTCCCTCCCTGATAATGCCTATCCCGGTTGAAAAAGATGATCAAAAGTGTGCTCGGTGGCTACATTACAAAGGAGATATTGTTCTCATTGAGAAACGAGAGTTTCAGTATCGTCGGGCGCATAAATATCAGCTTACCGGCTAGAGAGACCCTCCAGGTCCATTTACGAATTATTTATAGGGATTTCATAAATTCCTTCGTTTACATGAACTCCGCGAGGGCTCACGATTTTATTAATTATGAAGCATTAATTTCTCTCAAAATTGCGGGACAAGGGTTGTCATCGCACATTCACGCTCCTAACGAGCCTCATATTCATGTGTATGGTCACCGGTGACATCTTAGATGACCATGGCGACTAATGTCACGATCAATAATCATTGTTGCATCTTCGATGATTTAGGTGCCACATTGGCGATGCCTACGGTGTTTGGTGAATATCTGGTAAACGACTGTATGTACTCGTCCTTGATGTCGTGTTAGTCGACGATATATCTCGCAAGAATATTTTGATATCCTTAGAAATATAAAATTATATTTGGTTGAGACCAAAAGTAACTATATTTTTCTCTCAGTGTGCCATGTTAAAGCAGTGCAATTAAGGGTTCGTTAATTTCGAATCTCGCGACCGTCGCCAGTGCCTTTAATATTAATATTAATCGAATACCGATTTATGACTGATCGCGCCAAGATCCTGACATCGACATGAAACATTCATATTGGATAGCATATACGATTGACAGTTGCGCTGGCAGCAGGAATACTGATCGCACGCGGGGATTCCGCGGAGCGATAGGAACCGCGAGACGATACATCGGCATAAATATTTTCTCTCGCCTCGTTGCGTGGCACCGGTGAAGGGTGCGAGCTGACAACTAGGGTGGTAGTCAACGTGAACGGCGACGAGCGTCGCGACGAGTGCGTCTCCATCGGGATCGTGGGGACGAGGGCAACGTCGTCCCCACGATCTCGTAAAGGGTAGAAAAGAGAGAGAGAGAGAGGGGGGGG
>JAJVSH010000082.1:29230-45923 GCA_021460005.1 Tetramorium alpestre | reverse complement strand
GAGAGAGAGAGAGAAAGGGACAGAGACACGCGGTAGCGGGAAGACGTGGAAAGTGTGTTCAGAGGAGAAGAAGATAGACTAAAGGAGGTTGGAGAACGAGATGGAAGGAAAGGAAGCCCGAGGTGAAGAGCGAGCGGAGATGGGAAACGAGACGGCGGGGAGGCGCGCGCGGGAGGGCGAGAAAGACTGAGGGAGACTGAGAGGGAGGCTGTGAGGGAAAACCGGTCCGCTTGCCCGCTCTGCCATCCGCCGATCAATACACTTCCACTGCTGCGAACGGAGCCGTGAGGATGGGCGGGGACGCGAACGCGAGAAGAGAGTAGATCGGCACGACATCGGCATGGCGTGGCGTGGCGCGGGCTTGGCACGGTGCGACGCGACGCGACGCGGACGCGGACGCGGACGCGGCATGGCACGATATGGCATGGCAGAGAGATGCGTGGCTCAACTGTGAGAAAAAGGTCCGTCCAGCCCGAACAAATGGACAGCCGCTCTGCGCCAAACAAACTTGAAGCGAAATTAACAATGCGTTTCGCTTTGCCTTACAGAGACACGCGTATAATATATGTATACGCACACGTACGCATAAATAATTCTGTTAAAATATTATTATATACAGAGTTGAATTACAATGTAATGTAATCTTTAATCTATAGTAATAATAATAATAATGTATGGCGCGCAAAATACGCGCATGTTTTGTTTATGTTGTTTAATATTTGTTTGCACTGACGGACGGATGATTTGTTAAGTTTCTTCTCGGCGTGAGAGGAAAATTTTGCAAGGGTACGTATAAAAGTTTAAAACGACATGGTATCGCATCGGTGCGTGGACGAGAGAAAAATCTCGGTATTGCCCTCCCTGCCCGATGCGGTTATCGCATTCGCGGGATTTTTCTTCCTCGCGCTCTTGCGTTAAGCATTTCGCGTTAAATATTTTGCAACGAAGCAGGGGATGAATAAATAACGAGAGATTACGGGTGTTTCAGCAATGTGGCAGAGTTCACAGCATCATTGCATACCGATATTGGTATTTAATACTTCATCGGGCAATCTTTCAGATTTACACACATGGGAATTAAAATAAATAGGTTTTAACGTGAAAAACATTACTTAGGAAACACGCGGCTTCGAAATATCGCGGTTTGAAATTCATCCGAAGCTATATTTTACTTCAATGCAAGTCCGGCGAATTAAATGAATATACATTACGGATTCATTTAATTACCATACAAAATATGTTTTAAATAAGGCATTCTAAAATTGTCTCTGCCTTTTCGCGACACATGACATGCGATTTATTTCGCGGCGTGTCGCCTGAAATTGAAATTCACTGCAGAAGAAGTTCTCTCGGTAATGTTAAAAACGATATTGATGCAGTAATAGTCCCCGACGACAATCAAAATTGCGAACGAATTGCTTTTGTTCGCTGCTCGTGTCGTACAATAATGCTTTACTCGTAGCACTTTGTCACGCTTCCGCGCGTTATCTCGTCGGCGTATAATAAAGCTATATATTCGTCGCACATACGATACGTTATTACAAATTTATAGACGGACGGGTACTCTACTAACAAATGAATTATTATTACGAATCTTCCGTTCTTTCACTCTGCAGTTTTTTTCCTTTCGATTCGGGTACATCTCGCTTCGCTCGCACGCGGAAGCGGAACCGGCGATCATTATTTTCGGATCAGTCGACTCAAAATTGGCACACTATGCAACTCTCGGCAGAATCAGATGCTCTTCGAGCACGGCCAAATCTCTTGTGGAGTAATGATGGACGAAAAACATTGAGAGTCTCTGGGTTTTCTTCGCGGAACATGAGAATTAATATGTGCTTTTTTTTGTTTCGTTACAAATTCGTTGCGCGCTACGATCCGTCAAAGCATTATTCCCATTGACTTGTCGTTTCGTTTTCGTGAAGCCAGATTAGTTTTGAACAATATCCCAATGTCACTGAAATGCATAATAATGACGATTCACGCGGAAGTTACATAGCATCGTTTGTGCCGGCGCAAAGCAAGCCGGAATTGCATTTCTGCGGAATCAAGGTGATTCGGCGATATATGTAATTTTAGCCGGATACCGGCGTGACTGATTTCAATCGGCATTTCGATATTTTCGAATGAATTAACAATGCGATTACGCAAGTCATCTTGGCGTGCAGGGATTTTGAGGCACACGATGTTAAATAGAACTTGGATCGAAATAAAGGCTACTCGGCGGGGTAATAGCCGCGCCATTAATTTTCCTCTTTGGGAGTAACGTTACATGCTTTTTATCATTTTACTGCCGTCTAGCGAAACTACATGCGAGACATATCCGAGACGTAATAATGTATCATTTCGACGGGGCTGCATATGAAGCCACGAACGAAGCGCGCGCGTCATAACTAGTAAGCCGAGCAGGTTCCCGGTGTGAGCTGAAATTTTAATAGGGCTCGTATAACATCCTCCTGCTGTATGATGTACCCCACTCGAGAAATAGCGGCAAGTCGTCCTCGCGTATTTCGCAAACAACCGCCTACTAACTTCTTACGGCGCACTAATTTGCTCGCTCCAAGTCCGGCTTACTTACATTAATTATGTGACGCATTGTATCGGATTAAATCTATTTGTCTAATGATCTCGCGTAATATCGTCGAGGCGTTTTGCAGTAATTTTCGCCTTAAGCGCCAGAAAATAAGCACGGATTAATACGAATAAGAAAATCCATTGCACCGCTGAAAAAAAATTCTGGTTCAAAGCGGACGAATCAGAAAATCTTGTAGGATTGCTCAAATATTCTTTCGTTATTATAATAGAATTCAATAACTTATAATAAACAGAATTCAATAACTTATAATAAACAGAATTCCTATTATAATAACCAGAATATTTGATTAATCCTACAAGATTTTTCCGATTCGTCCGTTTTTAACCAGATTTTTTTTTCAGTGATTCTCAAGCGTTTCTTTCTTTACCATTTCTTTGTGTGTGATAATTTCTTTACCCTTCGGATAAATATTGAATTCCTCTCTACTGAATAAAAATAGCTTGATATAATTATAGAAAAAGTTTTAAGAAGATACTGAAAGATTCATGATGGCAAAGTATGCGGAAGCAAAAGTCACGCACGATTTTTTTTTTACATCCATAATGTGTCTATTATCACTATCATGATTTTTTTTCCCTCGCGTCCTAAACGCGCCCTAGACGAGAGATAGGGGAGAATTGAGTGTTATCGGCCTCCCGGAAAACATTACGTCATATTTCACTCCCGGCCGAGCCGCACCCTGGCGCATGCAATATTTTCCGTTTTACCTGATGCTATCGGCTTTAAGCATCTCGCGCGCGGCGTAACCTTTCTTTATTATTATTAACCTCGTCGTCGCCGTCGTTATCATTACTGTTATCGGGTCTCATTGGCGTTACATTCCAATCTCGCGCGTTTCGCGAGAAGCTGCGCCTTTAGAGCAATAGTCGTTTAGCAGCGTGTCGCGGCGTTAATTCCGAATAGTGGCGATAGTTAGTCGAATCCGTGATAGCCCCATCCAGCCGTTTAATCCGCCTCGCTGCGTCTAATTTCATTTGCGTTTCCCTTCTTTCTCGTGAACACATAGATTGCTGATTCTCTGCAAAAATTCCGCAAGCTCTGACGGAATCGCGCAACCCTCGTTCGATACGATGTAGACAGAAATCGAATATGCAACGTGATTCCTATCGGATCGGATCTTTGCATATGAAACGTCTTGTATCATGAACGATACTCATGTAATTTCCGAGGAAGCGAGGCACTGGCAATTGAGAAAGAGACGAACGATGTTTTCGCATTTCTCAGAAAAAGAAATCAGTTTTGTAATCTCACTTTGATTAAATGTGAAAGATCCAAAGGTGGAGGGAAATAAAAAACGGTTCTTTCAACTCCCCATTTTCCCCATTTTTCTCACATTAATACGTCTCCTCCAAGTGTGGAATTTATTCCGCGGACTGTTTCCATAACGTCACGTCTGATTTTTTTTTTTTCAAACCACGGAATAACGTTACACGAACTTTCCAATTTTCTAGGTTTACAGGAAAAAATCTACTGTGTGTAATAAATTTACTATAACTCGCGAAAAATCGCAGATGTCTCGCAAAAACTGAAATATATTTTTGTTAAAAAAAATTATATTTGATGTGTGATATGTGATATTTAATGATCACACAAGGCGACGTTCCTGTTACGATAGCATTCCGCAAAATCGAAACTTTCGACGCATTCGACGATCCAATAGTTACGAACGAAATCGATTTGGACATATGTCGCTACATTTTTTATGTAGCATCTTGTTTCACGTCTTTCCGCTGGCCGTTTGTAACTGTCGATATACTTGTGCAACATTTAACAGTATGTCGCCAATTGTTTCCGGCTCGCGATATCTATGTAATAAGTGGTTGTACAAATATTTCTCTTTTCAACTAAGAAAACAGATTTTTAATAGCGAAACTAATTGTTTTACAACGCGTATTTTGTCGCCAAGCAGCGAGCACGGCCTGTGTGATTTTTGTCGAAATTGCAAAATAAAATCAGCAAACATTTTATTGAGGATATGTTTAAATTTCGAATTTCAAGATCACGTATTACATTTTCGAAAACCAAATAGTTCAATATTTGCAGTAACCATCGCGAAATATATATAGATATATATAAAGAGTATGTATAACTAAAATGAAAAAAATTGTATAAAATTATTAAAACGGATTATGCAAAAAAAGGTGAGATTATGTAACAATGAATTATTTTTATTTGCTGTTTAATTGAACGCGGTTTATTCGTGATAAATAACAATTTGTTACGTTAATATTTATCGCGAGCTCGAGAAATGCGATTTTACGTTAATTAAAATTCGCTACGGGGGAGAATCTTCTTTGTACTAACGGAGAAAAATGTTCGCACAAAGAGTTTATTCACGGCAGCACCGCGTTTCGACATATATGACATTTCTCCCTTTATACATATATTCTTTTTCTCTCGTTTCCTTTTTTTCCCCCCTATTGCCCGTTGCTATTCCATATCGGGGATTGTCTTCGCGTAACGTTGCGTTTGCTTCTTGCGCGAGATTCAAATTCCCTCTCTCGCGTATGTAAAAATATACCTAGATCACGCGTCGGTCGGCCTTTTGTGGCTTTCTCTCTCTCTCTCTCTCTCTCTCTCTCTCTCTCTCTCTCTCTCGCTCGCTCTCTCATTCGCGCTTTCTATCTCTCTATCTTTCTGCTTTCCCGCGATATTGGGACCCGCACTAGGCGGGATTTCGTCAGGCGAGGATGCCACTTTCCGCATTAACCGTCCCGTTGGGCTCAAGCCCCGTTCACGAATCCCGGAATGGAGGATCCTTGGCGCGCGTTTCCGCCCGCGCCGTGACGGGATCAATGCGTAATGCAGGTAGTGACGAAAAAGAAGATTGGCTGGAAACGGAATCCGTATCCGCGCCGGAAGACGGAGGTACGCCGACGCTTGGAAAGAGCCGTCTAACGATAAGAGGAAACTCGCTTCGTCTTTCTGTCCTCCGACGTCTCCTCCCACTCCACCTCCCGTCCGCCGAATTTTCAATGGGAAAATTATGCGCGGAATTTACAGCCGGGAATTTCCACCGCTGCCTCGCAGCGGGCTCCGTAACGACGCCCGACAGCGCGAGAACGACGGAGGCGTCGGCTTGAAACAGACGTATCAATTTAGATTCGGCGCGAGGTTCTAATTCCCCATGTTAATGTCACGAGGGGCCTGATGATGTCAGGCCCTCCTCCTACTTGACAGTCAACGAGCCGCGCGGCGAGATGACCTTCGTAATTGGAGAGACGTCGCGCCTATTAAGGCTCCTTAACTCGGAGCGTGCCGTTTTCGGCTTGACCCTTCTTTCACTCTTATCTCGTTTCGTTATTAAAATCAATTGAGTTTCTTTATTAATCATGCTTACGGTCCGAAACTGAGATATTCCAAGACCGACAATGAATGAAACTAACGAAGATTTAATGTGAAAAAAATCGTGACGAAATTTAATTTTGAGATATTCCCAAGTATGAATCATTTTCCAAAAAAAAAAACAGAATTTTTAAATAAATTTTTAGATTTTTAAAATATACTAGAAAATTTCTTTCAGAATATCATGATAGATACAGATAAATTTTTGTCATTAGCAAAGTTATGTACATATTGTATCGTCAATTGTTGATTTGCTAAATTTAATAACTAAGTACTAGGAAAAATGGGAAAATTCTTGGAAACTTGGAAAATTCTTGAAATTTTAGATAGCGCGACATAAAAGACGTTACTTTGAGATGTCTTTAAACAGGCGTATTGTCTGCGATATTTACCTGCTACTTTTATATATACACGCGCAGGATACATTTCGAGTATTTGATTTTACCTGTGTTCGACAAGACAAATCGAAATCTCGCTTGCAAATATATCAACAACATATATGACTTTTACGCCTCGTGTACAAATCCTGTTACATCACATCGGTATGACTTTTTTTTCACTCGCATTCACGCACCATCGGTCATCGGCTAGATTGTATATTTTTTTTTGTTTTTCATGTGGCAGCTAGAGCTAGTCAAAGAGATAGGTGATGGTGGGCAACGGCCAATCTTTTCTTGCCGCATGACCTCCCGTCGCGATTTCGATATTTCCAGATTGGAGGCCGCTGCACACACGGCTTTTCTGCACGGTCAGCTCGTTCGTCTTTCTTCTTCGATTCGCTCTCACGGTGAACGGCGACGCGGAGACCGGTAATCAACGCCCAGGAGTTGACGACCTGACGGAGCAGGTTGCCAGCCTGGGCGGGTCCGTCTCGATTTACCCGAAGGGGGAGTTCGGATTTCGGAAGGTGGACGTGCGCGCGCGAACGATGCCTGGAAATATCACGCTGGGATATCGATATGCGCGGAATAATAAATCCGATCCGCCACGCCACGCCATGCCACGCCACGCCTGTCGGGGAGCGAACCCGGGAATAAATCCGGCGAGAGCGAGTGGTACGATTGATGGTTAAACGCGCCCTCCTAATGCATCAGCACTCTCCTCTTTGCGCGCGGCGAGGAATCATTCGCGGTATTATTACACATTGCCGTAAAAATGAAATCCCCGACTATTACACGAACTCCACCCGCGGAAGATGCAAATTACATTTCCGTGCAATAAAATGTTATCGAAGTTTTGAGGCGATTTATGTTTATTATCCATTAGCGCTTAATGTATATAATGCGCGTGTCGTGAGAGAAAAGGAAGGCGAGGGACCAAAACGTTTAATTTCTAATTGTAAAATGTGTTATGAGAAATAAAACATAATTCCACGATGTACAATTTTAAATTAGCTGATTGTAGTATATGGCAGTTAATTAGCTAATTTAATCATATATATATCAGATATATATATTATAGTTGTAATATTTCTCGATGTTCGGGTCGAGTAGCCAGGAAAAGAAAAAACATCCTTTTCATTTTCTTTTTTAGGTCAAGAATAAAAATTTCGAAAAGAAAACTACGAAATATTATTATATATAACTACAAAAATATTTTATTTATTGGAGAGATAGAAAAGTGCTCTTCACATTTGTCCTGGACTTCGTAAACGGAACTTATTTTATAGCGCTACTGCTTGCGACATATCTAGATACTGGTCCGCAACGAGAAATTGTTCTCTGCGAATATGACACTTATGGCCTTGTGTGCGCGAAGTCTTCGTCTATTGCAATAATCGATTTCCTTCCATGGCGATACACCGTTTTCTAGTATTATAGTATATAACGTACCTTACCCTTATAAATTTCCCGCAGTATCCTTTCGAAAAAGAAAATCTTCGAATTCTACAATGAATTCTACAATGAAAGAAAAACTTAACATTTATCTCACGCAGTTCATTTGAGAGACGTACGTTTTGGTCTGCAAGGGGAAGAGATATTTCGAACGATATTACAAGAGCGACGAGGACAAGGGAGAGGAGAAGGGCAGGGACTGGGACGCGTTTTAATTAAACGCGTGTAATTTTTAATAAAGGCTCGACTCAGGAAAAAGTGTCGTAGTCCAACCGCCTCGAAGCGGAACCAATATAACGATATATCGGCCGTCGAGGCGATCGTTGAAAAAAACGCCTAAAGAAAGAAAAAAGAAATTCGACATTAATAATTAATAACTTATCGCCGGTACGCGCCAATTCCCAAATCCGGGACGTTCCCGCGTTAAAAAAAAAAAACGATCAGATCGGACGCTCGGGCGCGCCGCGTTGACGTGGAAGAACGTAGATTAACGGATGACCCGGGCAGATCAGAAGGGTAATCTGATTGACGAAGAACAAATGGGGAGGGAGAGAGCGAGTTCTTTTAAAACTGGAGTCCGCCGAAAAAAGCACGCCCTCCCTCAGCGCCTCCTCTCTCTTTTTTTTTCCTCCGCCGTTCTTCCTCCCGTTCTCTTTCCTTGCAGTCGTCCTCGTCCGCGACGTTGATTGGACATTGACAAACGATGTCCACGTACGCCGGCGTCCGTGACAAAACGAGCGTTATATCGAATGAGAGCGACTCGCAAGTGTGTTCGCAAGAGGAAAAACTGTACCCTCCCTTTTTACGGTGGCGCGAATCTGCGTGTATGTGTCGCGCATTAAAGGCATTCGCCTCCTCGCCGCAATATCGATGGGATCTCATCGGGGGCTATTATCCATCCTGAAATTGAGTTAAGACGCGGGGGCTGATCCCGGGGACGCTCGCGTACACACGCGCGAAGGAAGATGGATTAAGTCATTTGCATTCACGAACATGCACATCTGGTTAGTATCGCTGTAGTCGTCGTGTACACGAGAAATAGGATATGTTATCCTGCGTTATATATCGCGCCGCTAACGAATCCATAGAATCAGCCGTTTTAATTTTAATAGCAATTTCAATAACTGCAGTGTGTTCAATTTCGCTTTTTTTTTTCCCTTAAAAAAGACCATCGAGCACTTGAATATTGAGTAATAGAACACGCGATCGTGATGCACGACGCAACATTTCAATTTAAATTTAATTGCCGATATATTAGTCGAGTTCTCGGGAAAATGACGATTAATCTTTGAGATTTTGCAAATTATTTGCTGGTAAATTAAAGTTCAGCACTTCGGGGGATGTTTGAACGTACGGCGCGCAGGGCGCCGCGGGGGTGCGTTTGCATGTCGTTTGTTTCAATCGTCGCTGACTTAAAAACCACGACGGGGTTTCCTCCGGCAATTTTATTCAGGAAGGATCGATCCCGCAAAGAGAGAGAGTTGTGCACGGGCAGAGCTTGAAAGAGAAACGCGACGTTTTCGGGGCCACTATACTACGAGCGTTAGGAATTTTTTTTTCCCTGTTGTCACGGCACGGCGCGTTCAGTCACGGCCATCCAATCTGGTACTCCCACTCGTACACGGGCTACCGTAATTAATCGGAAAGCTCCTTCCGAGCCTCGCTGTCGCGCGTCAGCGACGTGACGCACGGCTCTCTGGCCGGGTCTGGTCTCGCGGCTCCGCCAAATGATGGAAATTAATTCATTGCGTTCCTTGCCATTACAGCGGCAACGACATATCTTGTTTCGCTCGCTGCTCGCCGCCCATGGCGAAACCATTTCATTAGCCGCGCGCCGCCGGAAACGTCGAAACATACATACAAACTGCGTTGTACGCGCGTGGAAACGGTACGTATTTCTTATTACGCCAAACGTATCTCGCCAGGACAGCGAACGTACCTCTTGAACGTGCGCGCGCGCGTGTTTCATTTCGTTATTGCCCGTCCGACAGATTCCACCGGATTTCGTCGTGTATACGTCGTGTATACGCGAGTTAACGCGGCCGTATGAGGATGCAGATGTAATTTGTGCGTCGCAAATTGAAAGCTTACGAATTAATAAATAAAACGAGCAGATACGAAAATGAGAGAGTTTCATATTGTTTCCTTAAACTATTCCGCACTACTAATATTAGCTATAGTAAACACGTTATTATTTTAGCATTATTAATTGCAGCGACGTCGCAACCGAGGTAATATCTAAGTTTCGGCAAACATCAAATCAGATTGGAATGCGTCTGTGCGATGCATTGTTATTAACATTTTCCATTCACCGTCCGAAGGGTGAATTTTTCAAGATTAAACCTGATGTATATTTCTTGCGATATATGTACGGCTGTATATACGCGCGAGGCTGCATCCTGTGTGGAGCTTAACGATTTCCATTTCTTTATGTTTCAGGTGAGTTCGTAAAATTGGAGAATCGATCCGGCTGACTATTAAAGCGGAGAGCGCAGGTTTGTTTATGATCCCTTGATACCGCCAGCGCCGTTTCCGCCTTTAAATCATTTACCTCGAGGAGAGAGAAGGGTCGTTTACTTAGCATCCATTATCCGCCGCCCGCTCCGGATCAGCCGGACGCAATTTCGCGTTCCTTCGCCGTTTCCTTTCCTTATTCTTCGCGTCTCGCTCGTACGTTTATTTCCCCACGCGGCAAATAGTAATAAAGGGTTAATCTCCTTAATGGACATCTTAGATATCACGGGCGGCGGACGCGGAATATCTTTAATCGATCAGGGCCCACGCGCCCGCATTGTCGTCGTCGTGTTGCAACAATACGACCGTAGCCTCTTTCGCGAGAATGCAGCCTTCAACGTTCCACGGATACAGGATGACTCATGAATTCTCGTTCATCCCCCGCCCGAGTGCCCGATGCATAATCCAAAGGGGAAAAGCGAAATTCAAGGAGACACCTGTCACCGCTGCGGTCTGCTTCGCGCCGCTGCGCCGACATTGAAATTCCGCTTTATTCTTTAATACATTTTAATCCGCAATAATTACACTCTCTGAAACGTTCTGTATACAAAGGCAGAGAGGTAGGTCATGCTTCTCGTGCCTAGAACAGGAATAACGTTTCTCATCACAAAATACAACGGGTGGCGAATACAACTCTTGGCGTTATAATGTCGCGTTTAATGTTTTCCTTCCCCCCGAATACGGCTCATTCCATCAAGCGAAATGCCAGCGCGGATATAGTGTTCGGTGGGCGATTCTAAAATCTGGGGAATCGCATATGCGCGAGTGGCGCGGATGGGTGATATCGAACGCGTATAAAAGGGGTAAAAGCCAAGCATACAGCGAGCGTAGCGGAGGAGTGTCCGGTATTATGAGGGTCGCTACAAATTCCGCGAATTCCGTTCTCAAAAGGAGACGAGAATTTTTCGAATCCCATTCAAGGCGTCGCCGTGATACCCGAATGCATATATACATATATATTTTTTATTATATTTATATCATGTAGAGAAAAAAAGAAGCTTCAGCTTTTTCAGATCACAGAAGAAAAATTTTCAATTGTTTGCTTTGAGATCTTTTAAAAATTCCTTCACTTTCGTAAGAAGCGTGTATATGCTTTGAGAGAAAAATATAGTTACTTTTGACCTCAACCACAATTTTATAACATTTCTAACGATAATTATGGTTAACTTAATGATGTACATAATTAAGTTAATCATTTTTATTGTTAGAAATGTTATAAAATTATGGTTAAAGCCAAAAGTAACTATATTTGTCTCTCATGGTAGAATACAAAACAAATATTGTTCAATAAATATTCGATCAACGGAGGATACGTCTAGCTGGAAACACAGAAACGACAGAATAGGCTTTGTCATTTGAAACGCGAGTGCCTCTGACCAAAGTTCATTAATGAAGAAATATCTCCGAGAGACGGTGAAAGCGTCCCGTTTATTTCTGCATCATGTGCCAAAAGATCAAATTGCACACGTTCACGTGTGTCTGGCAGATTGCCCGCCGCAGCCGCGCACGTGAGCCGGTCGTATTGCATGCGATATCCTTAACCCGGCCGAGCTTTTCGCGCGGTGAGGAGAAAATAGTGCAAATCCGATCGCGACTATGCCTGTGCACGAAGGTTAAACAACGATCAACGGCAGGCAACGCCGGCCGGAACGCGATAAATTTACGAGCGCGCAACAGAGAGAGAGAGAGAGAGAGAGAGCCGCAAAAGCCATATTCGTTTCTATATAGATCTGTATGTATATAGAATGAGCGATTTAAGAGAGGAACGCGAACGTCTTCGGCATGTTTGAACGTTCGGGGTAGGTATCTCGCGAGCAAAATTGCTTCTGTCGCCTGCGGGGAATATTATAAAGCGAATATAATCTTTGGATCCGCAATTTTTTTGCGACACTTTGAGCGCGCGGGGATGGAGTCGCGTTTGTTTGAACAAATTCCTGCGTTTTGCAGCGCGCGAGCGCGGGTTCTTATAAAAGGAATTCGAGATAAATTAAAGGAGGGTAATAACGGGGTAACTAATTACTCGCCGTCCGAAATACACGTTAGAGGAAAATTCCTCTCGCATTAATGCATTCTTCCGCCTTGTATATTGTATCGTCGCATTCGCTTCATATTTTACTACAAAGGAGATAATAACGAGATGTTTTCCGGCTGATTATACGCCAGCCAAAAATATAGTTTACATTAAAATTCCTCTCGCATTAATGGCCCTTTCCTGCATTAGGTCTCGCGTGTAATATAATAACCCGAATATGATATTCGACCTCCCTCTCCTCCCCCCCTTCTCGATACTTGGTGGAAATTCCCGTTTAAATAAATTTTTCCACTCATCTTTACGTATTATTACAAAATTATTGAAAATACAAGCAATATGTTTCATCGTGCATTTTTAAAATAATTATTTGCCATCAAAAGTACTCGTCGAAATTCTTCTCGTATTAACAAATTCCTCGCTAATACACCGCATCGTTGCGTTTGCTCGGCAATTTTACTACTGAACACGCAAAATGGATATAAAACATCCCTCCGACGCGAAAAGAAATATTGATCCCAGAGTGCGCGCGCGCGCGCGCGCCGGGTAAACTATGACCGCATTTCTTCTTTCAAGTAAGCTCCGCTTAAAACGATAAAAGAGTTAGGCAAACTTCGGTGAATGAGATAAACCTATTTGCCGCGTCTTCGAAAATACCGGGGACATACTCCGCGGTAGAGCGTTTCCCCTTTAAACTCTCGCCTCACCCCCGGTTACGACACCGACATGGTGCGGCGCATTTAAACGGACGGGCCGGGCACAGTCGGCGGGATGCAAATGTTCCCTCTTAAAATTAGGTCACGCGGCCCACGAAAAAGAGGGGTAAGCAGCCAGGGGAATAGATGTGAATTCGAAATCCGTGGAAAAACGCGCCGTGCATCCGCGGTTTATCCGGAAGCGAATGCATACACATGGACAGAGAGAGAGAAAGAGGGAGGCTATTTTATCCTTGCGGCGTTCGTCGCTTTTTACTTAGAAATGCGCTAATTATACAGGTCGCGCCGTATCTACTTTCTAATATCAACGTAACGCGGCGCCGTCGCCCACACGGGCGCGCATTGTTAGAGAGAACAGAGTGTAATAATAACAGTGAGAATTACACGTAAGCACAGTGATAAAAGGAGTTGTACGTTGTACGTTTTTTCCTCTGGTCTCGCAATCCGGAGATTTCCGAGTCTCCCGTGGCTGCAGTTTGTTTCTCGCATAAATCCAACGCCTTCCAATTTGAAGGAAAATTATTGACTGCCAGAGACTCGAGATGTCGGAGGACATTCCTTCCTTATCTTCCTTATCTAGAAAGCTTCTTATTCGACCAATCGCGAACTTTAACGATTATTTCGAACAATCGATGACAATCGAATAAAATTGTTCGAGGATATTAAAACATTCATGAAATTCTCATTTCAGAATTACAGTTGCGCGTTTAAGTGGGCACGATTCAGACAGAGTCCGCGTTCAATCGAATACTAACGGATTCAATATATTCGCTTCCACCTATTATACATATATGTATAAAGTATTCTCATAAAGGGATTCGGTTTCATGGTTACCCGCCCATCCTTTTATCGTCCCGTAGCAAACATTAAACTACAATGCACACTTAATCCGTAGGAGCCTTGACGAACATAGTCGTAATTTCCGCCGTTATCTCTTCCCCCCACAGTTGCCCCGCGGTTAATCTCTCCGCCGAGGCAGAGCTTCAGCAGAAATCCCTTAAGTTAGAGATCGACGTTTTATCGAGGGAAGATGTCCGAATAATTTTATTACCTCGACGTTAGCGAACGTCGGTCGGTCGGTCGGTCGGTCGGTCGGTCGGTCGGTCGGTCGGGTCTTCGGCCTCGGCTTTCGCTTGCTATACGTGACCGCGGATTAAATTCAAAATTAGTTTGAAGATTAGCAAAGTTGGTTTAACTGCCGTCCTCGCGCGCCGCGCGCCCATCTCTATCCATCACCCTTTAACCGCCTAAACCACCGCGTGAATACTGATAGAAAGATCGGGCAGTTAGCCTCGAATATAGGGTGCCCCGGAATATAACCCCGACCTCAATTTTAATATTCTTCTTTGGCCAATCTGGCGGAACCGACTTTTTAGCCGACGAATTCGTTATCAAAATTCAGATCGAAGTTTCGCAGCTTGTATATTTTTCGAGCGACTCAATTGAAGGACCCGCGAAAGTTTCTCTGGATAATAATAAGACTTCAAGAATATGGAATTGATTGATTCTAGCTGTTTAATATTTGCGGTTAATATAGCCTCATAATTGAGACTTTCGTAATTATTTCTCTTTTATTTAATTTTGTTCTTTTATTACATCTCGAAATGCTGGAAAATTAAAGTAACTTTAACGTTATTGTACGTTATTGTACAAAGGGTGTCGACATTCTTGCATACGTATAACAAAGAAAAGTGGGCTTTGAAAGTCAAATGCGGTTAGTTGTACGTGAATTAATGTTATATAATAATAATCTGATATAAATTATAAATACGTACATTGAGAATCTTACACTGTGAGAAAAATATAGTTAATATAATTATACTTTTAAAATATAGTTAATAAAAATATATTTTTGGCCTCAATCACAATTTTATAATATTTCTAATGATGCATATGTTAAATTAATACATTTTTATTTGTTATTGTATTTTTCTCTCAGTGTATTTGTTCTATGAACAAAAAAGTGAGCAATTAAATCTTTCAAATAAAATTTAACTAAATTTTTTTGTTTGATTCAACAAAATTGGAATCCCATTTTTATGAAACAAAAAGACAGCAAATCTTTCAAACAGAATTTAACTAAATTTTTTTGTTCGATTTATCAAAATGGGATTCCAATTTTGTTGAATCAAACAAAAAACTTAGTTAAATTTTGTTTTAAAGATTTAAAATTGCTCACTTTTTGTTCATACAACAAAATAGGCATTCTCATTGTACGTTTCCGTTCTATCTTCAGCGATGACAGATCAATTAAATAATCTCTTGTAAAAAGTCAACTGGACTACTTGACCGAGGAATCTATTACCGAAATTACAGTGAGAAAAGTACCGGAGCGTATTGTATATCGCGCTCTCGAGGAAAAGGCAGAATAAATTGGTCCGGAGTATACTCATGACCAAAGTTTCTCGATGCGGAATAAGGAAATGTTTCTTGTCCCACGGTAATGCACGTACTTCGTGGCACTTAAACTTTTCACGGGTCGAGGGCCCGGTGGAAAAATGTTTTCTCAACGACACGGGGATCCGCCGTTACGGCCGTATACGGGAAATTTCGCGGCCGCATTGAATCTTTTATCCGAGAAATTTAGATTACGTCGTATAAGTTGCGTGTTACAACATTGACAAACGGTCAATACAATCGACACGAGTACACGGCGAACGAAAGCGTTATAATAATAATAATAATAATAAATACAGCCGGTGCGCGGTGCGTTATTGTCCGTGTCGAATGTGGTAAGAGCAAACTTCCGCGACGCGAATGGTAGCGGAATTGTTTCCGGCGGAGGGGTAAAGGGGAGTTCTCACCTCCGGGCGAGGCTTTTATCAAAAGCGGCAGCGGCGGCCGCGCTTTCCCAGATCGATCGGCAGAGAGATACGAGAAAAATCGGGGGCTCGCGGTTAAAGTATCCCGATACTTGTTCGCACCAACTTCAACTCGAGCCTCGCGGTTACGGCGTTACACGTATCTGCATACGTGAGCCGGCCGCGCCGCGCCGGGGCGAGAGACCGGGGCCTCGTAATTCGAACCAACTCGGGGTCGTTCCCGATCGACTAGTTTTTACGTCGCGCGCCGTGAGAAGAGACGCGGCCGGTTTCCCCTTCGTGGGAGAGCGAGCCCGTTGCACCGCCGTCGCCCAAGTTAACCCTTCGCACTCGAGCGGTCATCTGGGTTGAGCCACTCGATCATTGAGACAGGTCCTAGCGTCTGCTAAAGAGCCGCACTTCTAGACGGAAAACAACTTTTTGTTGACGTCTTCCCCGGAGGGTTCTGTTTATTGATCGCTGAGATCCGGTTTATCGACTCCTACACTTTGCTCCTATTACAGGATTGTGTCATAGACTGATGAAGCCGGCGAAATTCTTAGAAATTATTAGAAACCAAAGAAAGATCTGTTTAGTTCTATGAACTTTAAGGTAGGACGTCTTGTCTGCGATAATTACTTGATTCTCTTTGATGTGTCCGTTCTTAACCTTTCGTTGCGTGCGTAGGGTTTACACAACACTCAAGAAATCTCATTTCTATTATTGCACTTAAAATTTTTCAATTTTAATACTGCTTTTTTCAGTATCTTTTAAAAAGTAGTAGACTATATAAAATTCAACTATCTTGATTATAAATGTATAAGAATTGAAGATAAAAAATTGAAAAAATATTACTT
>JAJVSH010000082.1:0-28279 GCA_021460005.1 Tetramorium alpestre | reverse complement strand
TATACATATATACAGAAAAAGGGATGTAATAACATCGCGAGAAAACAATAGAGCTGCAGTGATCGAATACAGTAAAGAATCGGATGAAAAAGTTCGGATATGATAAAATCGTACAACGAAGAAGAATGAAATAAAAAGTAGTAAAATAAGAGAATAATATTCCATAAATAATAACATGTATAAAGTGATAATAAAAAAGATTAAAATGTAATAAATTGTTACAATTTTTACGACAATAACTTTTATAAACGTAATTTATTGCTGGCTCGCGCAACAATAAAACCTCGATTAATTTTCATCACGCACAACAGTTTTTCGTAATATTCATAAGATTTGGAAAATTTTCGCAACTTTTATTTTGTGGTTTAAAAAAATTTTTCAAATACATATGTAGCTTTTGCGACGCGTATTTTTTTGAATAAAAAAATATATATTTTGTTAATTGAATATTAACTGACGTGTGCGACGATTAAGTGAGCTGGCTGGAATTTCGACTCGTTATGCGCTATTATTAGTGAAACATCATCCAGCACGTCAATAATTAACCGTGCCCGGTGGAATTTCATTTGTCATAGATGAGAATCCGTGGCCAGGCCCGGGCAAGTTTCGAAATTCGCGTCGATTATTTCATAAAGTTCAGATACATGTTTTAGGATGTTCGCGTTCCTCGCTCGTGCGAGTTCGAGTTTCTCGAAGAGAGAGAATCTCCTCCTTCGCTAATACTCGTTACGGTACGCGCCGCGCGGGCGGGCGCGGTTCCGCAAGATGTGTATTATGTTAATGCTATGTTAATGCTTCCTAGCGGTAATGTAGACATCACCAGCGCCGTGTGTAATAGCTGATTACACGCACCGTAGTTCTGTCGACCCGCCACGTTCGATATATCGAGCGGAATTCACCGGCGGGTCTGCCGCGCCGTCGCCGCGAGTCCGCCGGCGAATTTCGTCCGCGCTGAAACACGCTCTGATTTAAAATCGCGCGTGTGGTGAATTTAATGGCGCGATAACGCGCGGCGGCGGAGGGGGAGCCACCCGGCGAAAATCGTAAGCCGCGTCAGCAGCCGCATCAACGGCATAATGCAATCGTATTTTCGCGAATTCGGAATTCCGCGACATTCGCCGGGATTCGACGAGTAATATTCGCGGCGTCGCACGTGGCTACTGACGTTTATTATCTTTTTATGACAAGCCCGCGCGAATATTTCAATCAAAAATCGTCATCGCGGAGCTGCGAATGTAATATTGAAGTAAATAAACTCACTTGAAAATAAATAAATGAAAATAGATTGGACATTCATGGAATAATTCGGATTCGCGAGTGCGCGGATATCGCGAGGGCCGCTGCAATACGATGACCACAACATTCATTCGCTAATAATCGTCGACCGCATCATTACGATTACAGTATCGCTGCATCATTCACGCATTTGAACGAGCTATTTGCAAACTCAAATAATTTAAATTACACGATACTTGGAACGCAAACAAAAACAACGGTATTACCTTTTTTTATATATTTTTTTTTTCAAGATGTCGAGAGTGAATCGTTCATTAATGCTTGCACTGTTTACATCGGTGAAAAGGTTTTTCAAAAATTTGGTGAAACTCAACTTCGCAATTTTACGAATATTTTTACGAATAATCAATGTATAATTACTTCTACTTTGGCCTTTTTACGCTGTTTTTTTATACATTATTCGATGGGATTATCTTGAGATGCTATCTTCTTGACACGATGAGTTTGTTGTTCGAATGGGTCGAGTAGACGAAGGGAGAGCACGATATCGAGAATGGATAGGAAAAAAATTGTAGTGAGATTATGGCAAGTCTTATCTCCGTCGACGAATGATTCCTTCCGACAGATTGACTTTTATTCTCTTCGGAATGTCACCACAAGGAGGGTAACTCTCGACGGGATCTCTCGCTTTTCATACCTAACACCTTCAGACAACCACCATTCGCGTTATCCGAAGTACAAACATCGAGAATGATAACGCTCGTGACTATAGCCGCCCACGGTCGTATTTTCTAGTTTTAAATCGCACGCGCGCTATATTTCTTCCTCTTCCGGATGAGGTAAAAGTACATTGCGTAGAATTTCAAGTTTTCCGCGTTTATTGGCCGAAATTGATACACGATTCTCCCAATACGCAGTTGAGTTTTTTTTTGAATTTTAAAATAAAAAAATGTTATGTTATAACATAACTCTTTTTAAAAAAAACAAGTTATTAATTTTCTTAATTGAATTAATTGTTTTTTATCATTATCGGTTGGTTAAAATAACCTCTACTGCTGTTTTAAGAAATATAATAAAGCGACTTATTGTAGCTTTTAATATACCAGACCAAGACAAATATCATTTAAATAATTTTTGACCTCATTTCCATTCATCGCAGCGCGAAAGCTTTCTCCAATTTTCCTGACTTTGCCCAGCTTTTCAGACGTATAGCAAGCCTGCAAAAGTATCTCGTGTTACGATAAGAGCTCGCCTTTTGAACGAGTGCATATTCATACATTTAATACGCTGCACCGTGACTTTATTGAATATTATACTGACACGATGGATGAATGAGATTTGCACAAAGTTCATCGAATTTTAAATTAAAAACTCCTTTTCACGCTCGCTCGTTCTGTGCTAATTCCATTCCAGTCGGTCACTAGGAAGCAGTTATTTTTGTTCCCAATCATTTTACTTTCTTCTCGAGGGTTAACTTTAATCCAGTCTACCCTCAAATTTCATTTGCTATATTACTTTTGATATTTATCGATTACGCATCTCGGAATCTAATTTGGAATATCTGGTTTTAGGAAAATGAAATTTTGATGGATCACGTAATTAAGAGCGTTAACAAATGGGCTACACGAAAGTGTTCTATAATTATCTATTAATATATATAATTATATTAATAATTAATTAATTTGGCCTCTCTCGATTTTTCCTCCTTCTGAAATTGAATCTCCTTTCGTAACTTTTCAATTTTTACTATTTTCAACACATTTTGATGACCAATCTACAAATTACAATTTTCTGAAGTAAAGTAAACACGGAATTTTTTATTTTCCTCCATACCGTATTGAGGAGCTTGATATTTACGTCGACAAAAAATTCAACTCGTAAAAAAGTTCAGCTGAAAAAGAAATTCAACTCGAAGTGGCCGGGGAATCTGCCATCAAAGATTAAAGATGCACTTTCCAGGGTATCTTTTATACGTCGGTCGAATTGCATCGGTTGGAGGATGCATCGATTTACGGGAAATATCGTTGGTCGTGTTCGCAAGGTGGTTGCATCGCGTGCAAATCGCGTTTATGAGCATGGTAAAAGGGGTTGCTCACTACGGCAGCGGTGAACGCCTTGGCTGTCGCCAAGGAGGGGATGACAGAAGGTTACAGTTAATATACGTCTTTTCGTAATGCGTCGTGAGAAACCGTACCCGCCACTGCACGACACCTGCAATTTTGCGCGAAGCGGGTCACGAGTTCTCCGCTAGCTCGCGGAATCGTAAAGGGAACTGCCAGCAGATATGCCTGCGCGAGGACTTCGCCCAGGTGTGCCCCGTAACGATGGATTATACATCGCGGCCGAAATCCAAAGATTCCGCCTCTCGATATCGGAAGACGGAACTGGCTGTAAGATAACGCGGAAAACGAGGTGGAAAAAGCAATTACCGCAATAGCCTTATCTCCTTTGCCGCTATTACAAGTTCAAGTACAAACTCGATATAAATATCCGTGGAGTATTAAGAAGTAGTTATCAGATCACTTTTTGTGGGAAAGAGCAAACTTTTATACGCGATTATTATTTTTATCTGTCGCAAGAGATAAGTAAATTTATATATAAAGTCATTATTTCTCTTTGTACAGAAGATGCATTTTATTGTTACAGTAAAAGTTAATTGCTATTGTTACTGCTCTTTATTCTCACTAAAATTAAAGACCTTTTTATTATTTGTGTAAATAATATAATAATATGATATATTGTTTTTTTTTATATATACAAGACAAATTTATTTTGATTGTGTATAAGAATGTGTTGTAAGATTGTGCCAATAATAAATTATGGATTCGATGGTCACGATTGGGATAACACAACAAGATTCTATTCCCTCAAACGAGTTTGTCTTTTTGTTCTTCAGGAAGTTTTGTTCCCGATATATCACATCTAGATGATACCATGACGAGACTATGACGATGCTCTGCGGGACTAACCAATTCGTTCCGTCTTCTCTTTGTTTCCTTCCGCTGTCCCGTCGGGCAACAAAACATGCTCTCGATAACTTCTCATTTCGTGGATTGAGAACGGATTTCCGTTACTTATTACCTCACAGTTTACTGCGTTTACTTGCTTTTTCACGAACAAGCGATCCTCGATTTACCGTCTTAGGCGGAGCGATTGCATTAATGTTGTACCATTTAAAATTTGAAAACACAGACGAATTAACATTGAAGTAATATTCAGCGATAATTGAAGCGCGAAAACAACTTATTCCACGAAAGGAGAAAACTTTTCGAGAAAGACTTTCACAATTAATTCGTGATTTACTTTTATATTTTTTCATTATAATAATTATCACAAATAAATTTTGCTTTGAATTTATTTTAGTCTATATACATATGTTTGCGAGCTATGATATTTTGGGAGAAAAATCAATTTTTTTATTTATAAAAAAATTTGATTTTTGGCTGTATAAGTACGTTGAAGAAAAAAAATTAGAAACATTCGACAAAAATCTCGAGTTATCGATAACAGCAAAAGAAAATAAAAGAAATTCCATTTGCTTCATAAAATCATATCTTGATCATTTTTTTGCAGATTATATTTATAGTCATAGGGATAATGGCTGGCAGATACATTTTCATGTATCCATTAGCAAAATTTATATTTAAACATCGACATACATTTGGTAAGTAATGCGCCTACCACTCGCGCATTCGATATTTTTAAAATATTTAAACGAGCATATTGCAGAATATTTTCAGAAAAAAAAAAATAATATGCCCTAACATTTTCGTAATTTCACTTCTGCTTTGAAAGGATTAAATACGATGCGCGACACGTTAATAATTCTTTTTAGTTTTGTTTTTATTTTTAATGGAATTCGTCCATCCGCACTCTTCGCATGTTATACGAATGAGTCGAATATCCGAGGGGCGGGGGACACGGCCTATTGTCGTACACGCGTTATTGGCATTGTCCGAATTTCGCACACAGGGGCACCGCGTATAGGGGCGAGGAGCACATACAGGGAACCCTTTATACCGCGGAACATTTTTACGAGTCCCGCGCGACGGTGTACGGGCGTAACACACGGGTGCCCCGGTAGCAGCATCATTGAAATTCAACGTTGGAGCGGAAAATATACACTCACGCCGCGAGCTCGAGGAAACAAATGGCTTACATTAGCGACGTTGGAAAGGAGGAGGAAGGGGGGAAAAAAAGGAACGGAGTTTAAACATATAAGAGAACGGCGGTGTTTGAAGAATAATCACGGGGCGAGAAAGAGAGGAGGGCGAGTGGAAAGGGAGGAAGAGGAGAGTGCGAGAGAGAACAGAGTGGTTGGTCGGGGTCGACGACTGGGGCAATAAATTCGTCCCCTCCCTTCCGATGGTGGTCGGTATCGGTTTAACTGTAACTACTTTGGTATTACAGCAGCAGCAGCAGCAGCAGCAGCAGCAGCCGCGACGATGCTGCGATATCGAGCCGCGGATTAATTATCCACACGCGAAAACGTATTACCGGGCCATCGATAAAACCGATGCTCCGCAACTTGGACTCGCGCGCGGCGCTCTCGGGTGTTACGAGTGGATCGGCATGAAGAATTGACTATACGTGGAATTCTATTTCGCTGTCGGTGTGCGAACTGCGGGTCGATCGCAATTGGATCGTCGCTGGGCGGCCGATTGCGAGATTTAATTAGAAAACGTATCTATATTGTGAGACAGAGAAATAGGAGCGGTGTCGTTGCCACGTAATTATACGCGGAATCTTACATTCCCCTGAGAGTATGTAAAAAAAGTATAGATGTAACGGGAAATGCAGCGGATACCGGAACTTGTAAATATTGGTAAATATCAATTCAGGAAAAGTATTAGTGGTGGATAATTGAAAATATTATTGATTTAAAAACCTGTAGGTGACGGAAAACGATTGTAGAATGTTAAGAGAGAAGAGAAATGCTTGGCTAGTATTATTATTTGAAGCGTGAAAGCTCGCTGGAGTTTGTTTTAAATAACGTGTGGTATATTTCGTGGACGTGATGTGGCTATGACAAATTACTGTTTGCCTTAACGTGGCATGCAGATGGGACTCTCTGTGTACAAAGTGTTGAAACTATCATCTAAATCATATTAAAATATTTTAGTTACTATTTTAATTTTTCAAGTGAATGCATGACGAATATTTATTGCTAAGTAGAGGAATAAATTCAATATTAAGTTATACATCGGATTAATTATATATTAATGAGACAGTAATTACATTATTAAGATAAAACAAATGAAAAAATAATAATAAAGATTTGTTTGAATAAAGTGCTTGGAGTTACGATTTGTTTTATCGTAATCCTATATAATCTTTATGTTTTAATATTCTGTCTATTTTTAAAAATTTAGATTTTTACTGTTTGAATGGAATTTATAATAACGCAACCTTGTCGATTATATTTTTTTGCTATTTCATCGATTTTCTAGACGTTTGATTTTCACGATTTGAAACATCAAATTCTCGAAAACGTATAACATTCTTGGAAATATGAAAAATTCTTGGAAATGTAATAAGTTCTTAGAAATGTAAAGGATTCTTGGAAAATTTCTGGAATTCGAGACAGTGCTTACAGTCTTCTTGCTGATTATGTTCTTTTGATTTTTTTTTTTCAATTTTCGCAGTTTAAAATTCCTTGTCAATTTTCGCAGTTTGAACTTCCTTGTCAATTATATTTTTTTGGTACTTTGTCGATTTTTAAGAGTTTAGATTTTCGCAGTTTGAAATCTTGTATTCTATGAAATTTAAAAAATTCTTAGAAATATAGAAAATTCTTAGAAAAATAAAAAATTCTTAAGATAGTAAAATTTTAGATAGTACAACTTGTCGATTGTATTCTCCTGATACTTTGCCGATATTTCGAGATTTAGATTTTTGCGATTTAAAATCTCAAATTCTTGGAAATATAGAAAATGGAAACGTAAAGAATTCTTGGAATTTTAGATAATGCAGCCAAATATTTTCTATCGATACAAATATTAAATTAAAAGAATTACAAAATATTATATATTATACATACATAATACAGATGCATACATACCTAAATCTTTCATTTATTAATAAAAATTATATAAGATTTTTGCCAAATTTCTAATTGTCGTTAGTTAGGATAAAAGCTTTCTGTCCAGGTTTGAAAACAATCGAAATTTTTTGTACATTTTCTGCTAAAACATCTCGCTTATCACATTCAAGATTAGTACTTCGTGCAAAGATTTCCTATTAATTCTGGATGAACACCCAACAATCTACGGACTAATCTAATGTCTTCAAAAGAAGTTATTCGCTGCATAGCGCATCGATTTCCTTACGACGTGGGTTTGCAATTATCATACAATCAGAGAAGAAAAGACCTTGCCGGGAACTTAACAAAGTAGACTACTATCTCTACCTCTCTCTTCCTGCATTCCTCGAATCATTCCGCTGCCGTCGTCGTTAAATGATTTGATAGAAATCGCGTCCGCACTTTACGATCTTCACTGTTGCACGGTAGGCTGCATGCCAGGACCTTTCTGTACCTGATCGACGGTGATGACGGCGACAGCGATTGTGACGGTGGGAAGAAACCGTTTATGTAGAAGACTCGGCGATCTCGCCGACGTCTTCATCGTACTTCCTGTCTGTGTAGTTAACCAGCTGGAAGGAAAGTGGAGAAGAAGGCGAACGAACGAGCCCAAAAAGGAGCCACGCTTGCCCCCGGGGCAGGCAGGCGCGTCGGAAGCAAGCTTCTTGAATTCCTGTTTCCTCGCTCACTCGTTCCTTGGTTCGTCGTCGTCGTCGTCGTCGTCTTCGTTCTCGTCATCATCGTCTGCTCACGTTCAGAGAAGGCTTCTCGTAGTTTTGCCGTCGCCAGGTGTTATGTATATAGTACGACGCCGCGATGCACATGCATAACTCGCTCGAAAGAGCAGCCCCGGGACATGCAGGATTCAGGCCCGTTGAATTTCTCGGCCATCGCTTCCTTCGGCACTATATCCTTCCACATCTCTTCCTCCTCGGTTTCGCTCTGCAAACGGAGAAGAAGATGGGACTGTCGTACACTGGGAATGAGCGAAGCATACATACCGATGAATACAAACGAGACATAGGAGATGTCTCTCCCTCTTCCTCTTTCCCCGGCATAGGAGAAAGTCATATGTGTGCGAGGATGGAAGCTTTTATTTGTGGAAGTTCGCACCGACCTGTAATACTAGTTTTTGTCAATTTTTTATCATTTGAACGATAAATTATTAATTTCTTTATTTCATATACTGAAAAAAATTCTGGTTAAAAACGGATGAATCAGAAAATCTTGTAAGATTGATCAAACATTCTGGTTATAAATAGAACTCAATACTTTATATAACTTATAAAATATTGAGTTCTATTATACTAACCAGAATATTTGATCAATCCTACAAGATTTTCTGATTCGTTTGTTTTTAATCAGATTTTTTTTCAGTGTAGAGTGTCGAATACAATTTTACAATAATTTATTTCTATTTATTGAGAGAAAAATATAATTACTTTTGGCCTCAACCATAATTTTATAATATTTCTAACGATAATTATGGTTAACATAATGATGCATATAGTTAAGTTAATCATATTTGTTGTTAGAAATATAAAATTATGGTTGAGGCCAAAAGTAACTATATTTTTCTCTCAGTGTTTGAAGAAATAGATACGCTGATGAATTTTTTCGAATAGACATCGTCTAAGATGTAACATGCTAAAACACTAATATATTTTTGGAGATACTGAACAACGACGTTGGCATTTTGGTTGACAAAAAAAAAAGGGAGAGGAAGGAAGGGATGGAGAGAAAAGTGAGGAATTTCCTCGGTAAGCTTTGCATAAGGGTTCAGGAATTCTAGTTGCGCCACTGCAAGAAGGAATAATACGACGGCGAAGGGTAGAGAAACAGAATGGCCGAGAAAATACGCGCGACGTGTAAAGACGTCGCGGCTTAGTGCGACGTATTTATTTTACGGGTGCGCGATCGTCGTACGGGATCTTGGGGATGAAATGAGCGGAGCGGCGGCAGTGCGCGAGGTGAACGTTCGAAACAATTCCAATTACGTAGTTTAATGAAATTATTTCTCCACGATTCGCCGCAGCATCTCGCGTAAAACGCCGTCGAGCGTTCCCTCTTTTCCGTTGTTCCTCTCTTTCGCGTGAACGCGCGGCACCAGATTTATTAACTCGTCTCAGATAAAACTTTTTGAATGCGGAATATCGCAAAATGTAATATCGCGTTGGCTCGCATTCGGTATGCAATCGGTGAAATGATATTGCCTCGATGAAGGCAACGCTGATTTATAGATACGAGATATCGCCGACCTATCCATTTTTTTTCTTTTGAATCTGGTGCCGTCATATCGCATGAACTTCATGTGACATGTTTATTAATTTCTCTTATTGAATTGAACAATCTTCAGTACGTTTTCTTCTTTTTTACCAATCAATGTTTTCAAGGAATCGTTATAAATATGAAAGAGCTATAGGATTTCTATATCAATTACAAAAATAATAATGAACAATAAATCTCGAAGACAAAAAATATTTTAAAAACATGTTTGTACTTTAAAAAATATATATTTGAATATATAATTTTTGAAAATATATAACTGAAACAGACCGACGATAAATTACCATTTTTAGATGCTCAAAGATATTAATTAATAATATGGAGAAATATGAGAAGTTTTTTAAATTAAGAATTTTTTTTAAAACAAGAGAAATCTCTCAAGTGAATATTTTCAAGTGAAAATGGGAAAGCACATTTAATAAAAGTATATTTCTAAATTAGTTTTGCATTTCTCATCTCGCGTATGTAATTGAGATATAAATTACGTATAATTCTCATATAAAATAAACATATCATGTATACGATGTGTAAAAAAAATCAAGAGAGAATTTTGATACCTTCCCATACAGCATAAAACTTGCAGTTACATTGTAGCAATATTGCTACAAGATTGCAATCTTGTTGGGTTAGTGATATTAAGTTAATAATACCTATATGAAATCGTTTTAGCATCCACTTTCATTATTCCGGTGGTACTTCTGAAACGCGAAAGGTCGAGAGGAAAAAATGGGGTGCCAAATTGCGTTCCCTATGGCGCGGAACGTCGCTCTTAATCGCCGACTGGGATAAACACAACGGTATACAAATAGCATTTAGCCACGTGCTGTCGCGCGATATTTAGACTATACGGCCTGAATAGTCGAGCAGGTCGCGCGATATTCAAGCGTTTCCCACTCGTTACATCGCGAGGTAATGGAGGGTGCGATTGTGTGTACGGATAAGCCCCCTGCGCGCGAGTCTATGGGGCACCACGGCGACCTCTAATATGGGCGTACGCGCCTCTATTTCGTAGTGCGCACAAAGAGCCGCATAAGGGAGCCCATTGGAAATTCTGCGATCGCGATCGCCATCTGTTTCGCTGGAATAAAAATCCGCTCTGAGGGTCCCGGGACTCGGGTCAGGAACTTTGGGGTCACCGTTAATATAGCATAAATAGCCTCCTCCTTGCCGGCCGGCCACGTCAGCCTGGTGCTCCGAATTGCCTTGGTTACACGAGACAAAGAACGGTGGCTCGGTTGCCGGGTGTGTTTCAGTCATTAGGAGTCACAGCATTTTTACGATCAATTATCTGCTATTATGCCACTTATCGCGCCGCCCGTTGCTTACGATTTTCTGGCTTCTTTATTTCACTTATATTTGCACAGTTATATATATACATAAAAAAAATGATCTCCGACTCGAGAGAAACTGCTTCTTTAAAGATCGTCTATGTATTTAACGGGAGAGTTAAAAATCTTACAAGTATTCTCCGAGAAACTTTTCTCCGAACGGAAATTAATTCGCGAGAAAGATAATATTTTACCGTTTATTCCTCACGTTCGGACCTTTCGCGGAACGCCCGGGAACAGCGAGAATTTTCCGGCCTACTGTAGCTAGATGGGGTTTCAAGCGTTCCCTCGCTGACGATGCTTTCAATAATTCGTGAATATTGTAGACCCCGTCGCGGACGTTGGCGCTCTGATGATGACGACGGCGACGACGACCGGCAAGGGCGATTTAATAATTCCTGCGCATCGCGAGCGACGCATTTCCACGCAATAACGAGCGGTCGTGAAGATGTGCCGGGCTAATAAAACCGGCACGTGTGCCCGCAGCCGAGCCTACCTTTTGTATAAACAAATAGGAATATGATGGCGAGTCTCGTGCGATAGGACGACCGTGCCGCAGCAGCAGCGGTCGTCAACCTGGCGGACGGCTCGCAGGTCGCAAAGGTGGAAAGGGAAATATACGTGAACGCATGACGCCGAGCTGACGTTATACATCCTCTCGTCTAGCATCGGGCGGGACTTGCACGCGTGCATTTTGCATAAGCGGAGAGACGAGCGTGGAATTGGTTTCGCCGGCGACGATACCATAGACGGAAGATGCGATAACGAGACGCATTAGCATTTAAAGCAGATTATTGACGGAGACTCGTGAATGTTGCATCACGGATGTTGCATTTTCGACAGAAGCTCGAATTTCGTTGACTCTATCGCAGTTAGGGGGATTACGCGCGCGCACATGTATATGTACGCGACGAACTTGTTCTCCCCCCAGGAGGACGATGTACGCTTACAAGTTAAGGACATTACGCAAAGTTAAAAATTTTTGTTTGAAGAAACCCAACCTAAATGAGTTACAAATTAGGATCGCGATACTTTTACTTATTCGAAACGCTGTTGGAGTAACGATCGGACTTTCTATGCGAGGGAATGGCAAAAAACTTTGGAACCCGCCCGATTTTCTGAGCTTTCAGTTAACATAAATTAAAGAACTGCAAGTAAGGGAGTTTTTGCTACCACGCCGTGGGTATCTGTGCTCTAAGTAAAGGAGAATCGATAGTCGCCAACCGGAGTAGAAACACGCGCGCAGCGTGATTCTACTTCCCTTGAAAGGGAAGCAGTTCTAAACCTTTTTTTTTTTGACGCTTGCCGTTCCTTTAATCAAAAACGTGCGATCATTTACTTTGACTTCGAAAATTTCTGATCATAAACCACACAAGGGTGGAAAAATTGTTTTTCGATCGTAACTGCCGGCGAGTTGAAATAATAAATTCTACGAAAATTTCATTAATCTCATATATCGCGCACATTGAATTTTACATTCTATTTTATTTTATTATTCTATCAAGACTTACAATATTTTTGTAATGACGTTGAAAATTTATTAACATCTTTTGTTTAAATTTTGCAAAAATTAATGTGGAATATACTTAAACATACATTTATTCAATTTAAATAATTTAATATGTTTAATAATTTGAAAATAATGTGTTTTAAATAATAATGAGTTAAATAATTTTTATCTATAGTTTTTATATTACAAGAAGTCCATTAGATGGCGAATGTTAGAAAATAATATTCTTTACTAAAGTATTTAGGCGTTTTTATAGTGCATTTTTTTTAATCTGTCCACATTGTTAATCATTTTTATTTTTGTAATTATTTAATAAAACACATCTTATTATCATATTATATATTGTTAATAAAGAAAACTGTAAAACTCTAAGCTTGTGATTTTATTGAAAAAGAAAACGGCATTTATCTACTGCGAAAAAAAAACTAAGCCAAAATCGATAGCTGATTTATCTTTTTAGATCTTATCTAGTTATCTTTCTTTAAGAGCACTTTGTCTCTATCGTTATGTCTATACTTCTATACTTCTGCTTTCCGGACATTCACTCGCACGCTCACTGGTTGCTCCTTTCTACTTTGCCGGAGCGAGTCGCGGGAAAATTCGATGGACTCGACAAATATGCTGACATACGAAGTTCGTTTATTATTGCTGTAATGGGGCCGGTTGTTGCGAGAAGACTGGTGGCAATATCCACGGTTGGAAATAATCCGAAATCTATAGCGGTCGTTCGCGACACCGCAAGAAATGTACGCAGTAAAAACAGCGAGATTATGGAAGTCACGTAAGAATTACAAGAAAATCCTACATAAATTTTCTCTTCCTTTCTCTTCTCCTTTCGTCGCACGTGCATTGCGCTGTCGTTCACGTCGGGAAGACACGCGTTTACACAATGTCGCAGAGCTCCTTCGAATACCTACTGTTTTGTTCTTGTCTGTCAAAGATTGTAAAACCGACTTCTTTCTCAGCGCTTATTTTATCATGACTTTTCGCAAGCCTTTCATTCTGCGTTGGACTATCATCGCAATGAAATCTCGAGAGAAGATTCTGTAAAGGGATAAGGTTTCTTAATTAAGAAACTTAATTTCCTACATATTTAATATACATAGTTCCGCGATTATCGATGCAATTATCAGAGGACTGGCGAGGTTTGTCTTCCCAGAGATACGCTCGGTCAAAAAGACGGTCTGTGATGTGGATTCTCAACTACACTCGGGATGCAGTCCCCGGGGGAACTATTCTATATATTCGCGAGGATCGTAACTTACACGGCGCGCCTACAAAGTTTGTTTTTGCGCCCGCTTGCCATAATATGCGATGTTGCTTCCCGGCCGGCGGTAATATATGCGGCTACGATTCCGGAATCTGAAAAACGGCGTCGAGTAACGAACGAGGGGTAAGGGTAGAGGGTCGTTCGAGAGTATCGTCCACTTCTTGTTTTTATTTGCCGCTTGTAGTACGCGCGAAATTGTTCCGCAAAATTGTTCCCAGGTTCTCGCTTACAAGGCGAAAGGTATTACTTCGGTGCCAGGCGGTGCAATAGGGCGAGCGAAAATGCATTAGAGGCTGAAATCTGTTTGTTCTCGACGCCGTCTCGTTGTGCAATAATAATCGCCGTGCTAGATACGTCGGGTAATGGATGTAAATACGAGAGAAAGGAAGAGTGGCGAGGGGCGGGGAGCACTCCTAAAGCCCTTTGAAAATTGAGACCTAAGGCAATTTATGGGAGAAAGATGAAAAAAAAATGAATAATCAAAGCGAGTAGTAAAGATGAAGCGAAAAGCGAAGTCTCGTTCAACGCAAACAGCAGCATCGATCGTGAGCCACACTTTCTTCTCCTTTTTTTGTCTCTTTCTCTCTCTCTCTCTCTCTCTCTCTCTCTCTCTCTCTCTCTCTTCCTCTAGTCCCGTCAATTTCCCGGGGCTCCTTTCTTTCGCGAGACGAACATCGGCATCGTCTTTTGATGCCGGAAACGGAAGAGAACGTGGATTGCCTTAACGATTCGCTTGTTATTCGCCGCTCGTAGTCATTGAGAAACGCGATGTATATTCGTGCAATTACGTTCGCTACTTTCGTTACAGATTCGCCGAGATTGCTTTGTTAAAAATGCATTGCGGTCTGCAGCGACATCTTTGATTTTATTCATAGATATAAAATTTATTGATCTTTTTTTTTCATTTGTCTTCTTAGCGCAGAAAAATCCAAGTCATCTATTTTCTCCTTGACTATGGATTTTTTTTCAATGGATCTTCATTTGAAATTCACAGTCTTTCTTCATTACATTTTAATTTAAAAGTTATTATCTTGCTGTTTGATTTAAATTTTTATCAAGCCAAGACTGAATTTTAAACAATATGCATTTCGTTCTCATCAGAATAATTCGTGTTGCGAATTTTAATACTCCTCGGCAAAAAATGTGGGAGAATTTTATTATACAATAGAATAAAGTAATAATCTTGTACATATTATAAAAGTACAATAATGGTGTACATAAATGTATAGTATCGAGCTAAGCAGTTTAAAGAAAAGGAAGCTTTTGAAGGTCGCATTTGAGCCTTATTTTCTACCTGCAACTGATGCATTCCGATTTTGTTTGATGATTTTTCAGGAAATTTCTTTGCACGCGTAGAGAGTACTCGTAGAAGCTTTCGATTTCCCGGGAAGCACACCCTTAAAGAACTTTTCCATCTATCCCCACACTAGACTTGAGATACTTGGAGTAGATTGAACAATCCTGGCGAGCGTAGCGTCGCGAGCGTTAAGCGTGATTCACGGAAGGATCAGGACGATATGATCAATGATCTCTCCCTCCCCCGCTCTCCCTGACACGAAGTTCGTCTAATTCGCGATTCGATGGATTCTATCCAAGATTTTCGAGACAGTATCCATCTGTCGTAATCCCTTTATCGAGAATTTTCTAGTCCCAGTACTTGGAAGTTTCCAAGTGATTTAGATGCATCTATTACGTAGATAAATGAAAGTTAATGGAGTTCTTAATCGAAAATTGATCCAATATAACGTGAGAAATTAACAAACGAATTGAAATTACACGTGATAAAGTAAATATTGAAATTACACATTATATATGTATGTGTAAATATAATAAAATAAATACACGTGGTATTTTTAATCAGAATTACAATTACAAATGACTGAAAGAAGAGTCGTGATAATTAAATCTCCATCAAGAAACTTTTAAATTTTAAATAAAATTATTTTAAACAAAATAATTTCGAAATTTTTATAATAAGTGAGTAGACTTTTCTTTCTCTTTCTAGAGTTTATCCTTAGAACTTGGCTATGTTTGATGTTAAAATTTCTAAAATCAGGGTCTTGAACTTTACTGCAGAAAATTATGTTAGAATATCACAATTTTAGTATAGCAACAATATGTTTGATATAACTTTAACTCGGAAATATGTTAGCATTTCTGGAATTCGCGTTATACCGTATTCGTATATACCGTGTAGTTTAATAATACGCATTATTATGATCATAATAGATTCCCCATTCGCCTCGAAAATGCTCGTCGCTAAACTATTCGACGCTTACGAGAAACGGTCAGATCGTTTTAAATGTACAGCGGCGATCCCTCGCCGCGACATATCGAGCGCGGGACAATAGATTTTGCGAGTCGATTGGTCTAATAACAAGTGGGATACGGGTCGTCTGTAATCGAAATACGACAGGTCGATTGAATCGGGATCGCGATCACGATTCGACGAACGTGTAACACGCTACGGCGAAGCGGAACAATTGCTTAAGAGGCGAACTCTGCGGCCACTAAATCTTCCGCGGGCCGCGGGACATTTGATCGGAACTGTGTATGCATCAAATTTCGTTTGCAGCGCTGCGTATGCCGACGGGTGGAGGAGGGGAAAAGAAAAAAAAAACGCAGGTTCGGGCGCGGTCTCGACGAGAGACAGATGGAAACGGAAATTGCGACCAAATAGAGCGTTCGTAGCAAGATCAGGGCGAAGCGCACGGCGATCGGAGAGTCCCGCGCTTCGCGGCACACGTATTGGAAATAGAAGAGAAGGCGAGCCGTTTAATGCCGCAGAGAGTCGCTGCGGCAGCAACCGTTTCGCGGAGAGCTCGGGCACGAAATTTTAGCATGCGAAACTTTTTCAATAACATCTATCCGTGTAATCGCTCTGTCTCTCTCTCTCTCTCTCTCTCTCTCTCTTGCCGCGTCGCTCTTTCCCTTTTCTCCTTTGTTCCGAAATTTTCTCGCTCGATAGAACAGCCGGCCGCTCGTTTCACTCGCCTTGCTGCGGGCATTCGGCTCGGCCGGCTAACGAAGACGACGAGGCGATCGTCGCGGTGGCGATCGCCATCGGATAGCGACGCGGTTATTTCCCGTGACTTCCCCGTGGAATTAGGGATATTATTTGCCCCCTACTTCCTACCGACCTCATCCACGAATAATCAAGATTTCGATTTGGAAGAACCTCGAGCTTAATAAGACCCTCGACCGACCTGCGACGTTCTGCGGCTGATTGCGAGAGAAAGTCTTCGTTTGGTTTTGGGAAAGTCGGAAACCGAAATGGGGCACGTTTTCGCCAATGTCTCGCGCGGAGTAATTCGTAATGACACAATGACGTATTACGGACGTACACTACTGTGGCGGACGTGACCCGACGCACTTCCTGCGAGTTACGTTGCGGGAAATCAAAGTAAAAAAAAAAAAAAAAAAATGCGCCTGTTGCGGCCAGGATGAAACACGGAAAATTGGATAGAGAAGACGGTAGAAGGAATGCGGTTCCTGTACGTGTTCTTAGGTCTTTTACAACAACGTCGTTGAAATAAAAGGCAAATAGGCAAGAAGCGCAATAAGATGACGCAGAAAGAGGTTGGAGGAGATGACATGAGAAAGAACAGAAATTCGAGACATCGAAATGTGCTTTCGACATCTCCGATGAAAGTTCGAAACTGCCGGTCCGTATGTCTGTCGATGTCACTGATATACAGTCTGAGTTGTCAGCGTTTAATTTTATGGGACAAGAATGTACTTTTACCTTCTCTTTTATAATCATAATTAATTTCTAAAGTTATAATCCGCGAGAACCTCCCTTTACTGTTTATTTGTAGAGTGCACTTTGTTTCTTCCGCTAAAAGTTTAATTTTAAAGTTTAATTTAAGTTTTAATATCAGAATATCCAATTCTTGCCATATATACACACACACACATATATATATATATATATATATATATATATAATGATTTCGCAATTTATTTGTGGCCCGATAAAAATTGCTCGTCATACCATTGCTCGCAAACACGGTGACTCGCTCGATTCTTATCCGCCCGAGGGGAAACTTACTTATGGCGGACTTTACACACGAGGCAGAGATTTATTAATTAGTCAGCAATTATGCGCACCCGGAAAATTCGATATACGATACGGGGCTTTTTCTGCGGCGCACTCGACAGTATACGCGCGAGAAACGCGACGTTTTTGCAGAATTATACATTTTGCAATTATACGATGCGTCATGCACGCTCGCATCGATGCAATTTATCGCGAACGACGCGGAAAGACAGGTTGTGAAACGCGAGTAAATTAAGGTGGAATGGGGAACGCGAGGATGGAATATATGAAATGCGTTACAAGAAAACTGGAAGTAGCTCCGGTATCTCTCACGATCACCAGCATAATTTAATTAGACAATTTCGGAACGGCGTCATTATTTTTGTGTGAACCATAATCTCCGGGCGTCATTCAGGTATCGTGCTGGAGAACACCTGAAAGTGTTTCAGTTCTCCCGGTAAATAAACTCTTGATGAGTATGATATATGCATGATATGATAATTTTATTCTATTAAAAGTCTCGCAACATATACACATACGTTGAAAATGTTAAATGAATAGTTAACTGAATGAATATTTTAAATATTTTAAAGTCCTACTTTTTTATTGATGTAAAATAAGGGAAAAAATGTTTTAATCTCATGAGAGATTTATAATTAATTGCGTACAAATTCGTCAGAAAAAAATTTGTGTATAAAGTTTCATTATACTTCAGAAAAAAAGAAAATGTGTTAGTCGGAAATTGACAAGATACCTAGACAAAAGAATCACGTCACGAATTTCAAATGTAACACTTGGTATAAAAAAACTTTCCTATAAAAATTTCCTATAAAAAATAATTAATTCCTTTTTTCAAAGACATAATAACTTATCATTTATAAATAAGTTTATAACGAAAATTCAAAAGTATTGAAAACTCTAAAGAATTGCCGCTGACTGTTACGCTGATATCAGCATACATGCATGCTGATGTTATAGATTTTTCAATATTGGATGCCGTATGTAAACGAAAAGGAAAAATTGTAATATCTTCCACGGCAATTAGAAATCGACGATAAAGGGGTCAATCGTATCAAGCGTCACCGTAACTACCGTCGGTCGACAGTGTATGGTACATCTCTCGTCCCGCAGCCGTTATTCGGTCCGGCGGGACAGGAGTAAACAAACGCTCGCAATAAATGAATGAATAAATTTGCAATATAAATTTCACGCCGGAACCACGCCGGCTGGCTGGTGCGGGTGAGATGAAAGCGCGAGGAAGACGGACCAAGTGAAAGGGAGAAAGAGGCGCTGCGCGAAAAAGAGACGGAGGAGCCACCGCACCGACGGAATAATTTATCGGCGAGCGTGTCCAGACCTCGGGAACGTTTGTGCATGATTTATTCGCGTATTCGACATAGCGCCGGCAGCAGCGCCCGAGAGAGAGAAAAGAAGGAGGGGGACGAGGGAGCACGCGACGCGGGAGAACAGGTTGAAAGATGGAGAGGGTAAGGTGAGCGCAGGTGAAGCGCGGGGGCACGGTCGCGAGACAGGTTCAAAGAGAGTCCGCGAGAAACTTGGAGGAGGGACGGGCAGCGCGGGGCAAAGGGGAGGGATATCCAAGAGTGACTCACTCAACGAGGACAGGATAAACCGCGTCCACGAGGTTTCAGAGGAAGTGACGTGGCTTCTGTCGAGAGAACAACTCCCTCTCGTCATTTGTCTCCTTCTCTCGCGTCTTTGTGCCGTTCCTTTTGTCGTTCCCGCGCGTGTACACGGCCTGAACCCGGCTGAACCGGAGGAGGCCTGACACCGAAGGTATCCGAAGAAAAGGAGACGGAAAGGGGAGGAGAGTCTGAGGGAGATGGAGAGGGAGAATCTGGAGACAATAATGGTAAAGGAGCCGTGACCTTTGACTCCAGTGTCTTGTATATGATGCGCTTTGTCAGATGCTTTCGTAATGCCCGGGGTCCTCTTCCTCCCGACTCCTTTATTATCTCCCTCTCGTCGCGTCGTTCTGCATTGTAGGGAATGAGAAAATGAGGGCGGCATTCCTCCCCTCTCGAAAATCCTTCGCGAGCAAATGCAAGAAGCTTACGAAGAGTTCAGAAAAAGAATTCAGTATCCAAAGTAAATAAATTACTTTTCCTCTAGACAATCAGCATTAGCACGATGTGAAAATGCACAAACTAAAGTCCCAAGAATTCTTCACCGATGTCTTAATAGAGAGAAAAAAAAGAGCCAGATTACTAATATTGCATCTTCTCGACAAGTATTTATGTTCAATCGGTATATTCTCGAAAATAATCTAATTGTCGGGAGAGTCTTTTCCCCTTTAATTTCCCCGCTTGCGAAATTCATGAAAATTGTTGGAGAGAACTTTCGGGGATTCTTAATTAGGATTGAAATTATCCTGAATGATATTATGATATTCAGGAGCGAAATGAGACACGGATGGGGAGAATGGAATCGCCCTGATTAGTACATCATCTAACGTTTCCGTGTCAGTATTCACGGACGCACCCTTAAGCGACAGTTGTATGGATGATGTCTCACGTGGTTGGTACACGCGCGTGTATTGACAGGCACGCGGACTGTACGTGCGCGTAGTACGCGCGTCCCGTGGATATATGTGTACACCGTCAAGAAGACGGGAGATCAACGGCAGCCGAAACTGCCGTTGCCGTGGGCTGGGCGGACGTAATAGCGTCTCAAACACCGTGCTCGCGCTGCTGATGAATGGCTGGCAAGGACGGACGTGTGGGGTTGGAAGGTTGTCGGCGAAGGGGGATCCGGGGCGAACGTGTGGAGAGCCGATGGAGAGGTAGTGCCGTCGCTACCCGTCGCCGCGCTCCCGCACATCACCCCGCTGGGTTTGTATTCGCGTAGCGTGCGGTAGCGAATTTCGAAGCCGGGGCGCGGATGCTTCTAGCGGTTTCCTCAGAAACCGGAATTCCCGACGGCCCGACGGCGCTGGACGAGACGGATGGTGGAGATCCAAGGGCGAGATCCGGTCGACGAAAACACGCCGGGGCTAATTAACGCTCGGGCGCTACGTGAGCCCCGGTCGAATTGCGGATTATTTGAAGGGAGTTTGCGAGCCCGCTCGCCCACCGCCTCACCTCTGTGTGTGCGCGCACGTGTGTATGCGTATGTTTCGCTAACGTGATCGATGGTACGGTTATAGATGCCAAAATAATGCCAGAATATAATATGGCTTTTACTATTAATTGGAATTATTTGCCATAAAGATTCGTTAAAAAACGGTTTAAGTGAGATGAATTCGACGTTAATTTTTTTCCTAGCGCAAATTAAATAAAAGTTGGAATTTATAAATCCCCTTTGCTTCCCTGAAAAAAAAAAAAAAAAAAAAAAATTCACTCGAGTTTAAAAAAGATTTTTCCCACTGGCTTTGAAACGTTTGATCCCGCCGAATCTTGATTCCGAGCGAGATATCCTATTCCTTTTTAATCTTTTTTGTTATTATCTGGTAGTATCGATACACTTCGACATTTTTATTAAAGGTATAACGCTTTTTTATTTGATTAGAAAAACTTCTCAATTAACAAGGATCATATCAAAGATATATCGCATACAAATATTGAAAGTACGTCAAAATGAAAGATTGACTTGCTCATACGCGAGTGTTCGGGCACTAAAGCGAAATAGGTGAAGTATTCAGCGAGTTTGATGGATTTCAATTTCCGCTCGGATTTCCGCGCAGCCGGAATTATACATGAAACGTCGTGAGAAAAATACATTATATATGTCAATATGTAGATTTTTCCGTATTTTCCGAGCTATGAAATATTTTCGTCTTTCTTGAAAAACTTGATAATTGATAAGTTAAATCGTCGAGCCAAATCGACGAAAATATCTAAACATTTCAATGGCAGAACTTCATTGTGATACCTTTTCAACTATATATATATATATATATCTAATGAATACTTTATGAATCTGAAACGAAATATCGAATTATCACAGTTACTCACCTGAATCGAATCTGTTGAAATAATTGCAATTTTAAGTCGTCCATTGAGAGGACTACTGAAAAAAAAAATCTGAAAAAATCCGAAAGATCGAATGTATTTAATAATGCAATTGCGTTTCGGATGATTGTCAATTGTATTTGTAATTATCTTTAGATTACCTCTGTAATCGACTACGAGCTAAACTGTTAAAGTCAACCGTATCTACGCTCTGACCTGATTCATCCTGGCTTAGCCTAACCAACCAACTATGATATTATACTATTATAGGCGATTAGAGGCTCGATTATAGCATCAGTCCGATGAATCGAACCGATGCGTTACTCGCATAGAAGTATTTTCGCGCGAAAACGGATACCGTAAATTTATGAATATCATAATTTACTTCGGATTCATCGGGCCGACGATTCGTATCTGGAATGCTCGCTTAATTTAATAAAATTACAATATCCATGAATATATTATTTTTGCAATCGGCTTTAACGTTGCGTATGTTGAATTTTCCATATCATTGACAACGATCGAATCGTCGGAACGTCAAAGCGCGCTTTCCGGTACATTTCGATGCTTTTTGCGAACAACACGGCCAATCACCTATATGTGATAAACGTCATTACGACGCGCGATTCTATTACGCTTGCGGATGCTGCCCATTTTCTCCGTTATCGATAGTTATTGCCAATGTCTGCGTTTCGTTTCTTTCGATCGGTGGTAGTGGTAGAAAGCTATGGAGATTCAGCCCGCCCGGCCGAAGACGGTATCGCACTACTTGCGAAATAGAGCCGTGTCGTAAAAATGTATTATCATATAAATAGCGAAGGGCGGCAACTAATAACGTGCCGCGCAGGGCTGCCCCCATTGTTTCCATCTCCATCAAGAGAGAAACGGAGTAAAACGAGAGCTTTTTATGGCTCACGTCCTGATTTTTTTCTTTTTTTTTCATTTCCGTCTACAATCCTGAGAAAAAAAATTTTGCGGGTATGTGTAGGGAAATATCATCGCGTTTCCAGAAAGTTTCTTTCATTCATATCCCTTGTGAGACACATAATTTTGGTACATAAAGTACAATATAATTTCAACGGGTCCAAAAATTTTTAGAAAAGATTAGAAGGAAAAGAAAGAAAGAGAAAAAAGATTTTAGATAAACTATTGTACATTTTTATTAAAAAAATAGATTTACGATGCAACAAGATTCACAAGTGATACAAATTGAACGACAGATACAGCTTTGCTCTCTGGATTTTTTCTTTTAAAAATAAATGTCAAAACACAAATTATCCCGTTGTCATCGATGCTTTAACATTGAAGCACTTGTACTTCTCGATACTCGATGCCAGTATTTATCACCCATAAAAAACGTTTTATATTTCTGGCGCATCTTCCGCGAATGTCTCTCCTGTTGTTTCTTTCAAATTATTATTCGCACTTACGTGCATGTTGCTCCGTACGTGTACTCGTTCGCCTCTCGCCTCTCGCAAAGCCTTTGATATTCAACGCTTCAAATCAAATAAAAACGCCCTGTCTGTGTATGGCTGGCTTTGTAAGGCAACATTATGTGTTCTCGACGCGGAAATTTGAATAATACGTGTCTTGCACGTATTTTTCAAGGAAGAAACCCGTTGTGAACTAGAGGCCGATTTTTCGGCCAGTTATCTCTCTCTCTTTCTTTCTCTCTCTCTCTCTCTCTCTCTCTCTCTCTCTCTCTCTCTCTCTCTCTCTCTATCTCTCTTTCTCCCTTTTTTCTTCCTTCGAGAAAAGGTGACAGCAGTTATTTGTTTCACATACAAAAAAGAACGCATTATCTGCATAGCGAGTCTCTTTTAAACGTAATCTTACGTCGTCTTTTATACAAAGTCAGATATGGTTGCGGGCAATTTAACTTTTCTCTCGAGCATTCTTTTCAGCGTTATATTTCCAAAATTCCTGTACGAGAAAAACGAAGAATTGACTTCTAAAGTAAAATTTCCGCTAGCTAGTTGCGAATAAAATTCTTTAGAATATTTTTATCCTCTTTCCCTTTTGACTGATTCTTTCCTGCCGGAATATTTCATGTCAGAAATTAAATAATAAGTACACAAAACGATACCGCCTTTTTCAACTAATGTCCAAACATTAAAAATATCTGAAGAAAAATTGGTTGGCAAGTATATCCGTAATGAATGTTTATTAGATGTAGCAAAGACATAACGTAAGTAGAGTATCGCAAAAAATTCATCTATGTTACTGAAGCTTTTATTTCTTTTAAGATTAATCAAGCACAAATAATGTAATTTTGTTATAATTTTAATTTATGGAATTTTTAAGTGATTCTAAAATGCAATAAATAATTTTATATAAAAGCTATAATGATCTCTACGTTATGTAAGAATCTGAAGATAAGATCTTTTAGTAATTATTTTAATTTATACACGCTTGTATACGCTTGAAATTTGAAAGTAAATTTTATTAAAATTGAAAACTCGTACGTGTTGGAGAGAAAGCATAGTGAAAATTGCTTCTTAGAGATGAGGAGTTATAAAGTCAAACAAACTTACGTGAACGAATTATTTACCTAAAATTCAGTGCATCAAACATACCTTTCATATGCGAACTTTATTAACGGAAAATTCTCTTCCACGGTCTAGCCTTTCCAAGACCCGAGGGAAAATCCTTTCATCGAAAGCTCGGATTCGAAACGCCGAAAAATATGCCAAGCGATATAATAAAAAAAGGTGTACGCTTGGGAATATACTCTGTGACAGTTTTGCAGCGAGAGGGATAAGGAGATGTGGACGCGGATATACGGGTGACTTTTATCGGTAAGACCACTTGAGAACTTTTCGTATCTCGAGAGTGTACCTGCATCGACTATCCTACGAAGGGGCATCGCGCGCGTGACGGATCGAAGCGCATCGTCCGTCGAGAGCGGCGAGACTCCGATGCTCCGCGTGTCATTATTTAGAATTAACGTGTACCGTCGCGGTTGGTTTCTCATCCGTCCGGTGATCGCTCGGCGGTAGCGGCGGTGACGACGACGACGCGGGAGTTTGACGCGGAAATTTCCGAGTGGAGTACCATAACTGAGATAAGTTACGAGGAGCAACGTCTCCCGGCATCCAAGTGAAATGACGGCGAAATGCGCGCGCGGTCGCGCGGCGGTATGGCTAGCTGAGCTGGAAACGAGGGAGGGAGAAAGAAAGAGAGATAGATAGAAAACGAAAAAAACTTTAAATCCATGTAAGAAGGAAGAAAGAGTGTCGTCGACGCTTATCCCGGAGATAAATGATTTCATGCTCAGCTTACGACGCGTCATCGTCGATGTCCTCGTTTCTCTCTTCCTCTTTTTCTCTTCGTTCTGACTGGCCATTTCACCCGACGCCGCTATTCACGACAGAAAGAGAGAGAAAGAGCGAAGTAGGGGGGGGGGGGAGAAAGAGATAAAAAAAGCGATGCTTAGACGATATGATACGCGCACCTCTAAAGTAGGATACTGTTCCTTTCTTTTCGCGCTTCGGACGCAATGATCGTACTGGCTGACTATAAAGTGAGTGCAGAAGTGATTTTGCAATTCGGGCAGAAAATCGGCAGCTAATAATTCTCGATGATAAGTTTATGCTCGCGGGCGACTGACAGTTGTCCGGAAATTTCGTGGAGCGATACTCCGATGATCGATCGTTCAAAGTTAGCGGCTGGGCTGTTGCTGATACCCGTTAAAATTACCGTTCGACCGTATCGTATGTAAGTTTTAGGTTTGGATTATGTAAAATATATATATAGCAGTTTATAATCAATACGTTGGGTTTTGGCATACTGTTGTCAGAGCAGAATACATGCGTAGCTTTTCTAATGTGCTCTCGTAATAGAAAATTTTTTTAAAAAAACCTCGCATCACTAAAAAAAAAAATTCAGTGTAAGAAAGAATGGGAGACGTACCTCTCTTATATTTTAACAAATATATTCTATCAAGAAATGTATCGAATATATATAAACTTCGATACCTAGCGCGTTTTATTATGTAGAAGGTACACTCCAATGAAACGTCCTATGCATCTTCCACGTAATAGGAGGGAAGACGGGAAGAAAACGTCGGGGATTTTAATATTTCGTGCGCTTGAATCGCCAATACCGTCCCGCGTAACACATTCCGATGGATTCGACATGAATGTATTATCAGGCCATTCCCGCGCTGTCTAGATCGAACGGCCAGCATTCCTTAAAAATGTATCCACCGGCCATTGACGTCAAACGCTGAACGAGATCGCAGGTAGTGCCACGCCCGATAAGTCACTCGAACGGATCTCGTTCTCCTGGTTTCGCAATAAGAAACGGAGGGGAATATCCGGCACGTGACGTCGGGCGACCCGATTGCCCCGAAGACCTGACGTCACGTGTAACACAGCAAACAAATTGGAATACACGCGCAGATACAGTGAATTACAGTAATTACGCTGCATGAGGGCTGGCAAAAAGAAAATTCCGGCACAAATGAATGAAAACGTTAACGTTATCATTAAGCAGCTGATCTTGCGTAACATCGGGACTTCTGATTAATTGGCTAATCAAGTTGGTTCTATTATGTAGGCGAGTTTACGGTTAATATTGCCCGAAAAAAAAGAATGATTTATCGTTGAGGTCGTGAACAACGAGGAACAGCTCAACGCCCGTATTGATCTATATCGCACTTTTATTTGTCCGCACGGTTGACGTTGCACTAACGAGTAGACCGTAGTATATTCCGGTACACTTATACCATTCCGATATATTCATCGGTATGCAAAATCGCGCTTGATATTCCGCCTGACGTATAAAGCGCGTGATCAATATGCGAGAATATTTTCGCTTTACGTCTCCCTTACCGCCTTTATCTCGACATCGCGCTGGCAGCCGCATCCGCGAATCGATCTGCCGCGCCGTGGAAAATTCGAGGAGTGGAACGCGAATTTTCAATCGACGACGGCGATGTTCCTTATTGTCAGGCGCATTTCCATATTTCAGCATCTTACACAATACCGGCGACGCACGAGGATTTTTACATTCCTCAATGGAGCGCCGTGCAAGAAATTATGGAATTCGCCACGCCGATGGAGGTACGAACCGCTGCCGCTAATTTCATCGCGCTCCTCTCTGTTAGAAAAAATTAACATTTACGAACATATGGTTCCTCGCAGATTTAGATTCCAGTTTTTTTTTTATCTTCCTTTAGAATCTCCTCTCTTCGTCACGGTCTGGCAAGCGCTGCTAGATTATATTATATTATAGCGATACATAAATCGAATCGGACATAATATATCTTATCGATCGATTTTCCATTTAGGAACTTAATATACATGTCACATTTCATAAGAGATATGCATAAAACAAGACGTGAAAAGTTGTAACTGTAACTCCAAGAAGACATTTATTGCTACGTAATGTTACGGTTATTAATCACCGTTACGTATCGATTTCGAATCAAAGTTAAATAACGCATACGCTACTTTGTGAGATAACGGATACGTTGCTGAAAATTTTCGAAATATATAGCCGCGATTAATAGCATTTAACGAAAAGGTACTTTTCGCATCAACAACTTGTATATATTCCTTTTTAAAAAAAAAGCATTCAGACTGATCAATGAATTTTACGTATTCGTGAAGCTTCTAAAAGACGATCTAATATTTTAGCCTTCTTTTAAACAGCTTTTCCTTCTATCCATCTCGTTTATCTCCTCCTCCTCGCAATGCTTCTCGATTCATCGTATTAATTCTCTCTCTCTCTCTCTCTTTTCCTCCTTCTCATTTAGAGAAGGTTATATTAACTTTCCCTGCCCCTCGCTGCAAACTCACTGTACTAATTTTCATAGCTCCGGCACAACGTAATACCGCCAGACACATCGTCTCTTTACGCCGCGTTACATCGCGAAATACCAACGTTCGCGCGCGTTCGACACGACAACGGCCAAAGACACGGGCGAGAGGTCTTTCCGGAGTTTCTGAAAAAGGATCCCCGAAGCCCGCCGCTACGCTGAAAGGCAATGTTATTAGCACGACGTACGTCGTCGTCATTTCCGCAAAAAGCGCGGTGGGCGAGGCGGGACGTAGAGCCCGGCTGAACAATCACAGTCCCACGCTCCTTACACACTCATTCGCGCGGCCGGCTCTCCCAAGAGCTCGTTCGTTTCGTTCACATCCTGCTATTCACAGGGCGTCTATTTCTTCGGTCTTCTTCCCCTTTTTTTCCCCCGCCCGTATTTCTCTCTTTTTACTTTGTCTCACCTCTCTGTCTTTCTTCTTCTCCGGCTGTACGATTTAACCGACTTCCTCGACAAGCCGTACACGGCGGCGGCGGTGAACCGCGACTCTAGGCACTTTGTAAGTAATTTAATGAACGAATCGAGCGTCGTCATCGCGTCGACACCGACGTTGTCGTCATCGTCGCCGGTGTGTCTCGTGCTCCGTAGGTGAGTTCAAGGTCCATTTCGCCGCCGGAAGTGTCGAGGACCGATAGAAATCCTCACTCGCCCGCGCTGTCGTAAAGCACGGTTTATAGGTGCCGAATAAACTTGCGGAAAGCTAATCCTCTCCCCGCGCGATATATAT